>CACVCL010030612.1:0-45292 GCA_902729485.2 Mus minutoides
GGAGAGATCCTCCGAAGGCTGTGTCAGCACGGTGCCTGATGAAGATGGGCCATCCTTTGGAGTCTCTTGGCCCTGGAGACGGAGTTTCTAGGCCCTGGCAGTCTGTAGTGGAGATAGTTTGAATCTGAAGCAAGAAAAATGACTCTATAAGCATCCCCTAAAACTCGACTTCAACCTGAAATCCGACATGCAAATCTCCACCGGGTTAAACAAACAGCGGTGCAAGCTGCAGCTTCAGCGGGGGTGGCGGTGGGGGGGGGGGCGGACGCCGCTCGCGCCGGTCTCCGTTTCCAAAGTTGTTACAATGTGAAAATAAGCGGCTTCGTGCAGAATGTTGTATGGGTTGATGCTTCCCACCCCCACGCCAGCCCCAGCAAAACCTGGCAGATAATCAGCACGTCCCACTATTTAGTCATATTTGACAACTGGGTTAACCTGGTATCTAGGCGCTGGCGAAGCCGTACAAAGGGTGCCCTCAATTACCACCATGAGCTTCTGGCGTGATAGGCACTTGTATTACCCCCTGGGTCAGAGGCCAGAGCGACAATTAGGAAGTCACTTAGACCGCTGGAGGGAAATGGCGGGATGCAGCAGGATCTGGGCTCTCCCAACAAGTCTGTGGGTGTAGACCTGCCTGGAGAGGCCCAGCTGTCCTTTGCGCCCTCTGCTCAATAGGACTCTGAGCATAAAAATGAATACGGTGGGAGTAGGAAACTGGGAAAACTACCACGACAACACGACGAGGATAAAATCCATCGCAAGAGTGATGGCTTCAAGCTCAAGTTCTTCGCAGCAACAACGTGTACACACAAAGTGAACGCAGACCATTTCCACTTATGCCCTAGGCCGGGGTGCCCCTCTCCTGCTTCTTTCCCACAAGTGGGGAGTGAAGACTGTCAGCCCTAAGTAGCAAGGTGGCCAGGGTGGTGGGAGTGGTGGGGGCCTGCGGCTGGGTCTCAACGGTACTTAAACCTGGCTTGGTACGAGAGTGTGTGTAAATTTTTAATTGCACTGTAATTTCTTCTGTCCCTAGCCCGCCCCCCTCCCACCCACGCCCGCAGACTTGACTGGCACGCGCCAGGAGCCCGGGCTCGGGCCCCTCGGAGCGTCTGATTGGCTGCTGGGCAGCTCCCGTCTGCTCCGCCTGCGCCCTCATTGGGCGAGAGGCGCAGCCAGCGGCACTTCAAAGCGGGTGCTCCTCGCACTTAGGCTGAGTTTTGCCGGCGGGAGCCCAGAGTCCGCTCGGCGCGAGCGCGGGACGCGGGAGCCGCGCGGGACCGGAATCGTGATTCCCAGCAGCCGCCAGGCTTAACACCGCTCCCTGCCTCGCCGCGCAGCCCAAAGACCTGCTATGGCCACGTCTATACTTGGGGTAAGTGAAAAAGAGCTCGCTGCAAAGGCTTTGCTCATTTTTGTTTTGTTTTGTTTTTGTGTTGTTGGTGTTGTTTTTTTTTTGTTTGTTTTTGGTTTTGTTTTGTTTTCTTATGGCTTCTCTGGGTCAGAATCTCTCAAGAAACTGTTGCTAGACCACAGCTCTGGTTTCCTTTTAGCATTTTCTACATTTCCGGAACGGATCTTTTCAAGTTATTAGAACCTGGGACCTTTTGCCTTTGCAAGAAAAAAATGTCTTAAGCAAGTTCCCTTTTAACTGGTTTTTGAGGCAAAGCCGAATGTTTCTTTTCTTCCCTTCTTGGTTTTAACATCGCCCCGCCCCCTCACCACCGGGTTTGGGGGTTGTTGCATTACATTATAGTGTTTTCTGGAAAGTCTTGTTTTGCAGGCCATGCAGTTACATTAATAAACACTTATATTAGCGTGGCTCCCCAGTTTGCCCTTGACTTTGAAAGCCAGCCACTGGGCCGCTTATACTTGGATTCTTTTTGTAATCGTGTGCGTGTGTGTAACTATCAAAACTACGTTTCTGAACTATAAAAGAAAATAGCCAAGTCGTAGCCACTCATTCGAGGAATGTTCTAAGAGTTTCTCTCAGCACTGGCTGGCTGTTTTGGTACCCCCCCTCCCCGCCCTCACCCGTTATTTCTTGTGTGTGTTTACCTTCGTGCTACACCCGGAAGGGCGACTTGGGGGCTTCTGGGAGAAGAGCAGGCTTATAGCGTCAACCCAAGTCTGATTCTAGACAAGGGTGGCAGCGAACGAGGTGGCGAAAACCGAGGCATTTCTGATCAATAGTCTCACCGAGGAACAACTTTCCTCTTCGCTGGTGATCGCCTCTGTCCTGCGCGGGGCGCGGCGCGTCCCCCGCCAGCGTGCGGGGAGGAGGCGCTAGCCGGGGTGCCAGGGCCCTCCGGGATCGGCGCGGGGGAACGAGGCTGCTCACCGGTGCACTTTGTGTCTTCCCCCACTTCTCCCTGCCCTCCTTCTCCTCGCTCCCTCCCTCACCCCACCCACTCCAGGAAGAGCCACGCTTCGGAACGACCCCGTTGGCCATGCTGGCGGCGACCTGCAACAAGATCGGCAACACGAGCCCCCTTACGACCCTGCCCGAGTCCAGCGCCTTCGCCAAAGGCGGCTTCCACCCCTGGAAGCGCTCCTCGTCCAGCTGCAACCTCGGCTCCAGTCTCTCCGGCTTCGCTGTGGCCACGGGCGGCCGCGGCTCGGGCAGCCTGGCGGGTGGCTCGGGAGCCGCCAACAGCGCCTTCTGCCTGGCCTCCACGTCCCCCACGTCGTCCGCCTTCAGCAGCGACTACGGCGGCCTTTTCTCCAACTCGGCGGCGGCGGCGGCCGCGGCAGCCGGCGTGTCCCCGCAGGAGGCGGGCGGCCAGTCGGCTTTCATCTCCAAGGTGCACACGACGGCGGCCGACGGTCTGTACCCGCGCGTGGGCATGGCGCACCCGTACGAGTCGTGGTACAAGTCGGGCTTCCACTCGACGCTGGCGGCGGGCGAAGTGACTAACGGCGCGGCGTCGTCGTGGTGGGACGTGCACAGCAGCCCCGGGTCCTGGCTGGAAGTGCAGAACCCCGCCGGGGGGCTGCAGAGCTCGCTGCACTCGGGCGCCCCCCAGGCCTCGCTGCACTCGCAGCTGGGCACCTACAACCCCGACTTCAGCTCGCTCACGCACTCGGCCTTCAGCTCCACCGGCCTTGGCTCGTCGGCCGCCGCCGCCTCGCACCTGCTCTCCACCAGCCAGCACCTGCTGGCCCAGGACGGCTTCAAGCCGGTGCTGCCCTCCTATTCGGACTCCAGCGCCGCGGTGGCCGCGGCGGCCGCCAGCGCTATGATCTCGGGCGCCGCGGCGGCCGCCGCCGGGGGCAGCTCGGCGCGCTCCGCCCGTCGCTACTCGGGCCGCGCCACCTGCGACTGCCCCAACTGCCAGGAGGCCGAGCGGCTGGGTCCGGCCGGAGCGAGCCTACGCCGCAAGGGGCTGCACAGCTGTCACATCCCGGGCTGTGGCAAGGTGTACGGCAAGACGTCGCACCTGAAGGCGCACCTGCGCTGGCACACGGGCGAGCGGCCCTTCGTGTGCAACTGGCTCTTCTGCGGCAAGCGCTTCACGCGCTCGGACGAGCTGCAGCGGCACCTGCGGACTCACACGGGCGAGAAGCGCTTCGCCTGCCCGGTGTGCAACAAGCGTTTCATGCGCAGCGACCACCTGAGCAAACACATTAAGACGCACAACGGGGGCGGCGGGGGCAAAAAGGGCAGCGACAGTGACACAGACGCCAGCAACCTGGAGACTCCCCGCTCCGAGTCCCCGGACCTCATCCTGCACGACTCCGGCGTCAGTGCAGCCCGGGCGGCTGCGGCGGCAGCGGCGGCGGCGGCTGCTGCGGCGGCGGCAGCGGCGGCTTCGGCAGGAGGCAAGGAAGCTGCGACCGGTCCCAACGACTCCTAGAGGTTGACGGAGAGGCGCGAGGGAGCAAGTAGAGACCCAGAGCGAGCGAGAGGTTCGGAGGGCGAGCGAGTGGGCGCACGGGAGGGCAGGGGCTCCAGAGAAGCCCCCGGAGCCCAGGCTGGGAGCGAGGTGGAGCAGCGCGGAACCCCGGGCGGTGGCTTGCTGGCGGCGCCGGAGTTTCCCTAAACCCGTAGCGCCCAGATGAGAACCGATCTCGAGGTCCAGAAACAAAAGCGAGCCATCCTCCGACATAAGTGCAGGTTCAAAACTAAACACACACACACACACACACACACACACACACACACACACACACACATACACACCCCACCCCGGAGACTCACAAACGCAAGAACGCACACTCCCGCGCGCGCACTCACAGGCACCCACTGGAACAAACTTCTCCAGAGAAGAGCAATACACAGAAATGTCCCCTCCCCCCCACTGCCCACTTCCCCTACCATCCTTCTCTGTCCTTTTCTCAAAAACAAAAAAACAAAAACTAGCTACCACTCAGCAAAGGACTGTCAGAACTTTCGAATGAAAACAAACGAGACCTATAAAAACAGACCCTTTGTGTGGTTTATATTATATATAAAATCTCCAAGTCCTGCTTGATGTCTACTTACAATGAGACTTTTTTTTTCTAAAAAAGGAAGCATCAAAAAAGGCTTAAGGTGAGATATTCAACTGGAAGTCTAGCAACAGTTTCTCTGTATTTCATAACATCTGTATAAATAGGGTTCAAAGGATTGTGTTCTCTTTTATTTTCTTGTAAATGTTCATTCGAAAAGTTTTTTTGTGAATTCCTGAAATTCAGGGAGTTTCTTTTTAATTTTCTGATGCACTTTGTGAAAGTCAGTATATATGTAAAAGATATTTAAAATGTTGAGTTACCATTTCACTCAAACACGTAAGTTAAGGTCATCTAAAGAAATTAAATGCGTTTATCTGTATGAAGAGAATCTTGACATCATATTTTCATTTGGGTGTTATTAAAGGACTCTAAACAACACTCCTCCTTTAAAAAAATATCCTGTTTCCCCCTCAATAATCTTAAATGTGGAATCAACTATTTTTTTGTTGGGAAACAAATTCCCTTAATGTTAGTTGTAGGCAATGAAGTTTATGTGGGTTGCAAAAGCCATAACACACATACATTTTTGAGAAGTCAAAATTATTTATTTGTATATCAATAGCATAAATTAAATCGGGTTATAAGAATGTGTAGTTGTATTACTTAATGGGAGGGCTTGCAAAAGGTGACATTTTAAATGTTTGGATCGCCTTTTTAAAAAGCCAGGTCTTTTGACAGTTTTAACTGGGGAGGTACCTACCCATCTCCCGGAGGGCTCAGAAAAAATTGGTGGGTTTGTTTTTTAAAACTGATTTTAAAACAATCTGTGGGGGGAAAAATCTTTCTAGGAAAAAAAAATATCTTTTAGTTTCCAAGGCCCTCTACGTTGGGAGGCATCTCTGGGGAATAAATCGCTAGAGTCAATACCCCGGAAAAGACATTTCATGCCTAAATGAAAATCTTGTTAAATGTTATTAATTTTGACTTAGAGCACACAGCAGCCCCCTGTGCCTTGTATCCCCTTATTAGGGATTCATGTCTTATCAAATATCTAATTAATCTCCTAGACATCATTTGTTCTGGCCAACTTTATCTCAGCTGGTCCACAGGGAAAACTCCAAATATTCTCTGTGACAAAGCTCCCTTGAAGATCTTTTTAATTGTCTAAATTAACTGCACCAAATTTGCATGTCAAACGGTAAAGGGCAACCTGAGATAAAATGTAAACGTTTTAAAAGCCCCAAACTACGCACTTGATTTGATAACTAGGCTTTTTAATGTTATGGAAGACAACTGCTCCTTTCCTTTTCAAAGACGGCTGATCTATGCAAATAGTGAATTGGAAATGCCTAGGTCCCCTCGCCGTCAAATGGCCCTCGCAGGTTATTTGAATATCAGTGGCTGCTTCTGAAAAGGTTCAAGGATGCTCTCTGCCTTCTTTGTGATTACGCAGTGCGGCGTCTTATTCTGAAGAAAAAAAACTCAGGAATAATTAAAGGCTGGGATCAGGCCTGGGAACACATTTGGGACAGGAATCTCATTTAGACAGTCTCTTTCAAAATAAGGCACAGTTAAATTGACCAGAAGGCAATTATTGAAATGAAAATTATTTTCACTCTCTTTGTCTTCTGACCACCAACTTAACAGCCCCAGTTTAAAAGAGGGAGAAGGGAGAGAATGACGAAAGAAAAATTGGTAAATGAGACAATTTCGCAATTCGAAAAAAAGATGTTAGTTTGGAAAAAGAAAGTACATATTTACAGAATAAAAATATTTCTAAAAGACTTCTCACACAATAGAAACTGCAAGGGGAGTCGGCAGCTATAAAATTTCCCCCTTTTTTTGATTATTGGCCTTGGAAACTTGAGTGAAGATTTTGATTCTTTGGAAAGAATAAATTATTGGTATTAACAGTCAACACAGTCAACAAAAACTGCTCTGAAGGGCCAAATAGCAAGGCAGCAAGAAACAGCAGGAAGGTTCCCAGCGGGGAGTCTGCAGAGTGAGGTTCAGTGGCTTCTTCCTCTTTTCTCAGAGCTCTTCTTCCTCTAGTTTTCCTTCTCTTCGGTCATTTTCTCTCCAGGCTCAACCATTTCTGCCTGGGACGCCCCGCACCCCCAGCCCCAAGGCGTCTTCGGGTTTGGGTCTGGTCTTGAGGAGAAGCTGTGGCAGAGTACGCTTATCCTGGGGGTTTGGGGCAGAGGCTCTGAGGTCCATAGGGCGCCCCGTGCGTCTAGGGTCTGCAGGCTGGAGGTGCGGAGCTGAGTGCGAGCTGGGGGTTCCTGAGGAATGAGGGCGCCGGGACGTCGGTCCCAGGCAGCTTTGTTTCTTGTTGATAATAAAGGCAGATCAAAGGGCCTGGCTGTGCAGGTCTCGCTCCCGGAGGGGCTCCCTCCGCAGGCCAGTGATCAAGGCCTCTGCGCGCTGCCTCTGCCCCGCGGGTCAGCCAACGTCCATCACCGCGGCTCCGGTGAACCGCGGGCGGCAGCCCAGACCCCAGTGTCCAGCCAGACATCTTGGGCTCCAAGCTGAGCCAAGAGGGACCCGGTCCCGAGCTCTTGTCGGAAACCCACCAGGGGAAACATCCCAGCCCCACTTCCCACCAGCTCTAGGCATCCCGGGGAGACCTTGACCTCAGTAGGTGGTGACCGACTGAAGACGAACAAATGGAAGAGAGCATGCATGGGAGGCGAGGTCCATGAGCTAGGATACCAGCTGGGTCCCCAGGTGGGGTGCGGCTGCGCCTCCCCGGGGCCACCTCTGCATTCTGGCTTGGGCCTAACTGGGTCCCGGGTAGAGTAGATGGGGAGGCCACGCTGCGAATGAGGACTGCCGCCTGGAAGTGGATTTTGTGAAGCCAGGGCTGAGATCAGGGTCCGGGAGTCCCGCCCTCGCCGGGGTGAGGGGAAATGGAATTTCATTTCAGCGAGTTTCCAGGGATTTCTTGTTTCCAACTTCAGCGCAGTAGATCAACCAAGACCAAGTTTGCTGGGCCTGCCTGCGCCTACCCGGGCCCAATCCACACCCTCCCCAGTATTTTTCTTTCTTGGCATAATTTACCCCCAGTCTTTGGAGGACCCACCGGGTCCTACCTGATGAGGAAAAAGGAGTAGATTTTTTTTTTTCCTTTCCTCAAGGACGTTTGAAAACATTTGGATGAGATTAGATTGTGCACCTGAACCGCGTGTCTGGACATTCCGTCAAATCGTCACCAGTCGTGTAAAATTGAATTTCTTTTTATTCACATGGAAACTTTATTTATTTTAACTCTAATCTTATTTGCATCTATTATCTGTATTCACCAAGGCTCTCTTCCACTACAAAAATGCAGATGAAGTAAATCTCACATAAATCCCGCCCATTTGTGTAATTGGTATACTAAGTGTTTATTTTAAGTGAGAATAATTTAGCTACAAATTTTCTTAAGGAATAACATTCTTAACACATTAAAAAAAACTGAAAACTCTGATTTGCTTTTATGTTTGACAGTAGCTCTTGATTCTCCCAAGAGGCGCACGGCGAGTGCGGCTCTCTGGCGCCATCTAGAGCTCCTGCAGAGGAGTCTGCGCTGTAGGCCTGGCGCTTGGCTTTTAGCTCTTGGAGACCTGCTTCTGTCGCGAACTCCGACAGCCAAGGAATCAGGCAAAGAAAAACGAGGTTTTGTGTTTTAGCTGGGGACAAGCCCCGTTTTGAGGGGACATTGCCTAGCAATGGCTCCAAAGGGAGAGGATTATTTCTGGAACACACTTACTGAAAAATCCAAGCAAAACAGACTACCACCCCGCTTGGCCCTGGACCCAGCTTTCTTTCATTGTCTCATTTAGCATTCTTTCCTAGGCGATTTCAGGGTCTTCCAGCACTCCTAGATGAGAAAGCTGAGCATTGTCGGTAGCGGCAGCGACGTGCACCCTGGGTAGAGATCCCGAGGTGGGCACAGCTTGCCTCGCACACTTCACCCAGCGTTCTAAGGTCCAGGGCTGCGGGACCAACGGGTCTGCCTGGACTACCCAGGAGGGGCGGGAACGCAGTTTACCACCAGGTCACCAAGACCTCCTCAGCTTCCCAGAACCCCTAACACAGAAGAGAAAGCCAAGAGTCTCATAGCTATGGCCAGCCTGGACCCACCGAGCACCTCAACAGACCTCTGCAGGGTCTCCGTGCTCTGGTAGGGAACCACTGCCTCCAGCGGGCATCTGGGCAGCCGAGGCGGGGCAGCTCGGCGGGGCCCCATAGGGCGACCAGGAGCCCCCAGAGCCCTTGCCCCAGGCCCTCCCGACGGGTGCGCACCCCCTCCCAGAACAGACCCACCCCTTTTGTCCTTGCCTTTTCGAAACCCAAATCTGAAATGAGATAACAGTTGGGGGCGTTGGCCAATTTTCTCTTCTCTGTGCATCGCCCTGCCTCCCGCCGCCCCCTTCCCTCCTCTTCCTAGTCCACTACCCCTCCCCCATCCACAAGCTTTAGACGGCTTGTAGGGACTTTCTCCCCTCCCCCTTCAGCAGTTATTGTATTTTAATTTAAAAAGCGACACCTTCCAACCCCGGCGCCCGCCCAAGGAGGAAAGAAACGCAGTCTCCCGAAGCTGTAAGAAAGGAGATGAGGCTCCAGGGTGCCTGGCTCCCCAAACTCAAGCCAGGGAAATGCAGCGCGCTTCTGGGAACTCAACAGCCACCTTTGTAGCGGGTACTCGGCTGGGTTTGTATTTGCTGTTTTAATACAAACCCCGCCGCACTGCCTATTTCAGAGATGTGCTAATTACTACTTGGATAGCAGGGCGCAAAGTCCTTGTCCATTTCCCAGTACAAAGTAGGTTGCTAGAAAATTTGAAATTGCCTTTCAGCCTAAAGCTGCCTTACCTGAATGTCATAATTACAGTAATTATGTACATCCAAATTACATGCTAATTAAATTAGAATCAAATCGTTCTAAATCGAAATCAAATGAGGTAGTGAAGAATTAATCAATGACAACATAAATAGAGCGCTTCCTTCAGAGATATTTATTGTAACGATCCAAGGAGGAATTTGATCTGAAAAAGTCACCTGTTTATTTACTTTCAAATTAGTAATCAGTTATTATCCCTTCTCCATAATTTTAACCGTTCAGTGCTATTTACCCCCCACCCTTTCCAGACGCTGGAGTTTATAGAAATATGTATGAGGTAAATACATACAGACTTGCCTCCCCATATATTATTGGTATAAATATGTACGGTGTTTGGAACTCTTAAGATTTCTAAATGTCCGTGGGGACACATTCCTCCAGAGTCAGTTGGCCAGGATCCGGGAAAGCTTAACGTTTGAGCTGTAGGTTTTCCCAGACGGTAGCCTTCTTTCTCTTTGGAAATTCACTGTGGATTTTGCATTGTTTCGCAGGCATCTTGCCACTTCAGGGGCGATTCATTGATGAAAGAAATGCAGGGATAGGGTGAGACTCCCTCAGTCCCCTTTCTTTTTGTCAATTGCTAGGAGACTTGGCATTTTCTTCTTTTGCGCCAGGAGCTAGAGATTAGCATTGGCTTCCCTAAGCGCGGTCTTCACCTGTGGAGCCCTAGCGAGCAGAAAAATTCTCTTGCCTTCTAAGCCAAGGCGGGCGAGTGCGCTCTGCGACCCGCGCGGGGGACACACGAGGGAGGCCGGGCAAGCTTCAGCAGGGACAGGGCGGCAAGGGCCAGGCCCTCGGGGGCGCCGCATCCTCTCGGAGGGGCCTGCGAGTGTCTTTTGGTTGGGTTTGGGCCACCGCGGGCCAGCGCCAGGGGACCCATGCAAAGAGATAAGCTGACCCTTTCTCGAAAGGCTTGTGGGCAGGAGCACGGACGGTTGTGCGCCCCCAAATTCCCAGCTTCTCTCTGTGTGCTGTGTCCCTGGTTGCCAGGCGAGAATCCCGGAAAAGTCTCAGAGAACGCGGTGTGCCGTGGCATCTACGGATGGCCTGGCGACACCTGATCAGCTTTGGGTTTCCGTGCGATACCCTTTCAAGTGGAGATCTGACCGGCTCCGAAGGCCTCGGCAACCCGAAAGCCGCTGCCAGGCAAAGGCCAGAGGTTTTCCCTGTCTTGAGTCGCAGGTAGGCGACTAGTGGGCAGTTCGGTCCAATCTATTGCAATCAGACCTTCGCGTCTCAGTCTGCACTTCTCTACAGTATTAGGTGCATCGTGGGGCTCTGAGGTGCTAAGTATGAGGTGAGTCGAGGAGGGAAGGAAGGTGATAAGAATTCTCTGCTCCCTTTTCTGCCTCAGGAACCGGGTAGTAGAAAAATTCAAGTCAAGGAAGCGCTCAGTTCTCAGGGCACTTTCAGATCTGACCCTGTGGCAAAGGCGGCCATTGCAGGCCGGTTAACACTTGTCAGGGAGTGGTAACTGTAGTAAAATGTATCTTAGAAAACCCAAATAAGATTGAAAGTATGTGTTAGCCTGCTCCTCGGTCTTCAGCACAGGGTGTAGAGGACTCGGCCTAACTGAGAGGCCTTCACCAGCATCTTGGCCATTAGGTCAGAAGCATAAAATAGCCTGTGCGGATACTAAATTTTGTGATTGAAATAGAGAAACGCCTGCTCCAACAGCCTTACTGATCGGATCCTGTGATCTCATTGGAAGAAAGATCTCTCCACAACCTTTCAGATAAAAAAAGCTTTCTTCATATTGCAACTGCATGATTCAGACAAGATCCATGTCACACTGCAAGGTGAGCCTTCCTGCCGCAGCAACTTCTGCCTATTTGGGCAATTATTAAAAGAAATTATGACTAATTTACTATGTAGACATCCAGATAAACAAACCCCAACCTAACCACCCGCTTTCCCCTGGTCATTTGTAAATCGACAGTGCCTCCTACAGGAATTATCACGTCAGCGTTGCATTAAACAGGCTAGGGAGAATTGGAGCATGTCCCTAAAATTCAAAATTTATCCAATACCTTTGCATACAGGTTCACATCGAGGGGAAAAAATGTCGAAGAGTACCCAGATTTATTTAAAAGATTTTCTATATTAAGGGTAAGAAGAATGACATATTTCATGTCTGGATTTGTGGGGTTTCCTTTGGATTCATTGCATTTAGAGGATTCTTCCTTGGCTACTTACTAGAAGATCATGCCCAGTCTCATCCCTCAGTATCGCCAGCACATGCAGAAACAGTGAGCTTCAGCAAGGCTGTTGTTCCTTGTTTTGTGTGTGTGTGTGTGTGTGTGTGTGTGTGAGAGAGAGAGAGAGAGAGAGAGAGAGAATACCTCCCCTTCCATCTGTAAGTTAGAACAGGCCCATTGCGGTTGTCTAGCATCTGTGGGTGGCCAAGGCCAAAACCTAAACTGCAGATGCACATGATCTGTAACCACTGGGAAATTTCTCTCAGAATTGGGTAGGTAAGATTAGCCCTTTTAAAACTATTCCCTTATGGTTTAATATTTTCAACAGGAAGGATTAAATCAGAGATTAAAATAAAAACCTTAGGGGGCTACCTTGTAAAGTTAAGGGTGGTATCACATTTTGGTGAAAGTCAAAAGTATAAGAAAGTGTATTTCTTTAATTCATTCTTAATTATAGGATGCATTTCAACGTTTTTCTTCATGAACACTATATTGGTTTGGAACCCTCTTTTAAGGCAGTAAGTATTGAATAGGTTTTGACATTACAAAAATTATAAAGTCTAAAAAGGTGTACGGCAGGAAATAATCATAGCAGCCCTGATGAACTCGGTGTCAATTAGCCTTTATCAATTTCAGATGCATGCTTTTCTAAGTGAAGGAGTAGGATCTGAGGTGTGCTGAGATAGTAAAGGATACGGGAAGGAGTTCAGCTCCTCTAGTTCCCTTCATATGCATAATCAAAGGACTATTTACATCGTCGATGCAGCTACATCGCAGGACAGGTTTCTGTGTGCATAGAGAAGTATTAGACACGGAATAGTTTTAACTCCTTCCAAATTTATTTTCTTACAGTACTTGGAAATTGTGATGGCCATCTAAATCATTTTTGTACTAGACAAGAGATGCTATGAAAAATAAAACTCTGATTAAAAAAAAATACATTCACAATATGCAAAAAATTTTAGTTGCATATTATCTGCAATTTTTATTGAAATTTTCCATATTTTCTCTTTTCCTAATCATTTGGAACATACGGCAAAATGTATAGCTAAGTTTTTTTTAAAAAAAAAAACAAGCCACCTTATATGTTGGCTTAGTCTACATAGTTTCAGGCTAGCAAGGGCTACACAGTAATGGAAAGACCCTGTCTTAAAGAGGAGCCCCTCCACTCCCAACATACACCTTTAAATACAAAATATCTAGTTTACATGATTTCTTTGTAATATGTTTTACCTCCTGAAGAAAAACCTTGCAATGTCAACCAGAAAGGCTATTGTGGGAGGAGGCAGAATAACACTCCCCTCAAGATACACATGTTTCCAACCCCTGGAAGCCACGAATATGTTACATTTACAGGTGCAAAGTTAAGGTTGATAATCAGTTGATCTTAAGTGTGGAGCTGATTCTGGGCCCTCAGGTGGACCTGCTATATTCAGAGGGTCCTCACCAAGTGAAGGAGGCTGCAGTTAGTGTCAGACTGACTCCAGGACCTGGAAACAAGGGAGTTCTCTTTGTTAGAAAAGGGAGCCAGCCTCCAAAGCTGGGCACCATGGATGTTCATTAGGAAGACATCCTACCCCTGCTTCCATCGTATCCTAGTGAGACCCAAGCCAGGATTCTGATTTTCACAACGGTTAAGTTTGAAGTGATTTTGTTTGCCAACATAGACAAATAACAGGACATCCAATTATAAATATCATACTTTTAAAGTCTTAGGGACATGCTGATTGATATCCAGTGTTTTATTCACCCTAGTCAGTTTCAACAATGATTACATTTTGCTTCAAGCATATTCAAATCTTAAAATAACAAATTTGAATTGATAATTATTCAAGATTCTGTCACTGTTTTAATGGTGTTTCAAAACAACAACAAAATCACAGAACTACATACATATTTTAAATCTGGTACAAGGCAAAAGAAACAACTACCAACAAGAAAACCACCACTACCACCACCACCACAAGAAAAAACAAAAAAAAAACCCCAAAAAACCCCAAAACCACTTGTATACCCTAAATTCTCTGCAAATATCTGCAAACTTAAGCTTGTGGCACAACGATGCTTTAATACTTGAAACAACAGTTTACAGAGATGGAAAAGGAATTGACTTTTTTTATTAGATAACAATGTGTATGTTAGCCCTTACTAAAGATGGTTTCGATGCCCAGGTGGTTGCTTCGCAGCTCTGTTGAGCCTGTTGCCTCTCCTTTATCTCCTGGGGGCTCAGCGCGCATGCTCTCTTCTATGGTCACCTTCACCATGGCTTCTGGTGCCCTTTCTTCCCTTCTGCTCTTCACTAGGGCTCCGGTGCGGCCGGCTCCTCGCCTCCCTGTGCCTCTGATGGCAAGGACTCCTGCTTCGGCTTCGCCGGCTGCTCTCAGCCCGGCTACGGCTACGACTTCGGATTCCCCGGTTTCTGTCAGACCCTTTCTTCTCTGGACTGTGCCGGTGGCTTCTGGACGTCCGGTCAGAAGCAGAATGGACCCATGTGCTATTCTCCCCAGAACTCTCTTGTTTTAGAAACCTTAATTTTTCCTGGGCTTTCCCCCTGTCACTATGACTGCTAGAAAGTTCCTCATAAAGCATGTTCTTAGACTTGTCCTCCTTACAGTCACTGCATTTACTTTCAGAACATTTGGTTTTCTTCTTTTTCTTCTTCTCTTTCTCTCTTTTCTTTTCTTTGTTATCACTCTCACTGCTGCTATCTGATGTCTCCGAGGAGGAGGAGGAGGAGGAGGAGGAGGAGGAGGAGGAGGAGGAAGAGGAGGAGGATGAGGAAGAGGAGGAGGAAGGGGATCTGTTTTTACGTTTTTTGTGTTTATTTTTGCTCTTCTGTAACTTCTTCTTTTTCTTATCACTTTTCTTCTTCTTTTTTTTCTTTTCAAGTCTATCCAATTTCCTGTAGTTAGAAAGAAAGTTCTTTCATCAATAAAAAAGAAACTGTCAACAGACTACATCTTCTTAGATGCTACTAAAAATGGTGTCCACATCTAAACACATTACTTTAATGATAAACCACTTTCTTTCTTTCTTTTTAACTATTCCAGCATGTAGACATTGAATAGAATTTAAATTAAGCCAGCTTCCTAACTATACTTCCCTGGGAATCACTTATCCTTTTGATAAAACATTGATATTGAGTCAGAGCATGAATTTATTTAGCACTCTAAATAAAATGGTTCTCTGATTTAAAGAAAACCTGGGAAAAATGTGTAGCATTAACTGGACCTATGCACAGTCAATCCTGTATGTATGTGTAGCATTAACTGGACCTATGCATAGTCAATCTTGTATGTATGTGTAGCATTAACTGGACCTATGCACAGTCAATCCTGTATGTATGTGTAGCATTAACTGGACCTATGCATAGTCAATCTTGTATGTATGTGTAGCATTAACTGGACCTATGCATAGTCAATCCTGTATGTATGTGTAGCATTAACTGGACCTATGCATAGTCAATCTTGTATGTATGTTTTAAGTGCAGAAATATTAACTAACATTATTGCCTGGCAGTGGTGGTACACACCTTTAATCTCAGTGCTTGGGAGGCAGAGGCAGATAGATCTCTGTGAGTTCAAGGCCAGCCTGGTCTACAGACTGAGTACCAGGAAAACCAGGGCTAGAGAGAAATCCTGTCTTGAAAAATCAAAACAACATTAATTATCAAACCTAAGGATTATCTATAAGATCTGATTTAGGATATACTTTGATGTTTTATTATATAAAATAGTTACCTACTAGTTCTCATCAACTATCTAGTTTTAGAAATAGAGTAACTCCACTGTTTTATGAACTTTCGGTCTGGGAAGATAAACTGTTTAGATGGAAGCTGAGTTACTGCACTGGGCTCTGCATACCATTTTCCATTTACTGAAACATGGTGAGCGCCCTCTATTGGACTCAGTGCATAATTCTTGAATTCTTTAGCCCACGTGGGGTATGTTTAACAAACTTAAACGTTATTGTAAATTTAAACATTCTCTCAGTATTCCTCATAAAACTTCACAAAATTAAAAAAAGGAAAAAAAAACAGTAAAAATATTTTCCAAGAACAAGTGGTATGCAAAGATATATACAGATTTATTAAGAAAAGGAAAAGCTACAAATGTATCTACTTTCAAATTAAACACTCTGAAAGCTGCAATAGTTTAGGAGTATAATCTGAGGACACAAACACTAATTTTCTTACCATTAAAAGGACAAAACTGCCGGGCATGGTGGCACACGCCTTTAATCCCAGCACTCAGGAGGCAGAGGCGGGTGGATTTCTGAGTTGGAGGCCAGCCTGGTCTACAGAGTGAGTTCCAGGACAGCCAGGACTATACAGAGAAACCCTGTCTCAAAAAAACCAAAAACAAAAAAAGAAAAGACAAAACTTGTATTCCTACGCCGAGGAATCAATCAATCCGTGTAATACACGATCCAGGCATCATCCATCATGAGCTCTCTCTCTGCATAAGCGCTGAATGCAGAACCCAGGGGACCCAGAGACAAAGCCGTCCCCCGGAGCGGAGCGGAGCCCACGGACTCCTTAGCCGTCCCCCGGAGCGGAGCGGAGCCCACGGACTCCTTAGCCGTCCCCCGGAGCGGAGCGGAGCCCACGGACTCCTTAGCTACCTGAGGAGCTTCTGCTTCTGCTTGGTGCTGAGTGACTTTAAGAACTCAACTTCAGGGTCTTCTTCACAGTCACTTGCGACATAGTCCTGAGTCAACAAAGACATCCGATTGCTAGATTTTAGATGAGTTAGTTATCAGATAGAAAACACTTGTAACAGAGAGTTTTCTGTTAGAGACATACCAGATATGGCGTGGTACTTGGACTGTGTGTGTGTGTGTGTGGGGGGGTTTAGAAGATTAAAAAAAACATTTTTTTTTAAAGAAAAAATAAACATTTATTTAGTACATTGTAGCTGTCTGATTCAGACACTCCAGAAGTGTCCAGATTTCGTTATGGATGGTTGTGAGCCACCATGTGGTTGCTGGGATTTGAACTCGGGACCTTCGGAAGAACAGTCAGCGCTCTTAACCACTGAGCCATCTCGCCAACCTGGATTAGAAGATTTAAACAGGTATGTTCTACCTGTGAAGGTGGGTTGCAAGGTTTACAACTGCTTTACAATTCTTGGAAACTATCGGGAAGTAAAAGATAAATACAGCCGGGCGTGGTGGTGCATGCCTTTAATCCGAGCACTTGGGAGGCAGAGGCAGGCGAATTTCTAAGTTCAAGGCCAGCCTGGTCTACAGAGTGAGTTCCAGGACTGCCAGGGCTATACAGAGAAACTCTCTCGAAAAACCAAAAAAAAAAAAAAAAAAAATATATATATATATATATATATATATACACACACATACAGACAGACAGATAATTACAGCTTTTCAGTAGGCTTCTGTCCTCTCCTCAGCACTCACAAACACTGTCTCAACACAGCATCTTTAGTTTACATAAAACTAAGCATCTTGAACATCTATAGCTCCATAATAACTCTTGTTTAACATGCACACAGCACTGGGTACCAGCCCCAGAAGTACAGACACCTGGACTAAAAAAAGACCATGAAACTTAGATAAAAATATCAGTAACTTTAACTTTACAATTACAGTTATTTATTATCAAATATGCAATAAAACACCCTTTAATACTCAAACCAGGGCCAGTAAGATGGCTCGGTGTATAAGGGCTCTTGCCAGCAAGCATCATGAGCACATGGTAGAGAGAACTGATTTCTCCAAGTTTTCCTCTTAATTTGCACACACACACACACACACACACACACACACACACACACACACACACACAGAGCGTGCTCATACAGGTACACACATGCACAGGCTCTTACATGCATAAAATGCAGTAAGTTGAAAAACTCTTAACTTTCTGAATTTGTGAACAGTTTAATAAATAAGGATATTCTATAATGCTTAGGGAGCTGTTTATAGAGTTCTTTCTATTGGCTCCATTTGATGCCATTTCAAGGGTGTGTTAGCAGGAAGGTACAAACAATCCTATCACCAGTTCAGTTAGACATTTTATCCACATAAACCCAAAGGAGCCATTTCATTTATTAAAATATAGGTTTATAAACAGTTTCTCACTTAGGTTAAAGTAATAAAGAAGCAAAATCAAAATACATTTAAAGCATTTTCTTTGCTCTCTCTTACTTTCCTATGGATATATGCATATTGGAAAACATTAAGTAGCAATTCACAAGCAATCACATTTAGATTTCCAGACATTTTCAGCTTACTGATAAAAAGATCATTACCTGTGATGGATCATTTGCGGTCAAGTTTCTCCCCAGTACATTTCGTTTCAGTGCAAACCCACTGTTTCTCATCTCCGCTATTAGCTCCGAGGGGTGCATCGACGGCCCTGTTCACAAAAATCACAGTTTGAATGTATCATTTATATCTCTCTACCTTTTTTGGACTCCACAGTAGGAATGCAGTTGAAGCTTTGTTAAGTAAAATCACAGCTAAATCAACTCAATAATCTTCTGCTGAGCAAATAATCAGATATGATTTTCTAAAACAGCAGTCTGGGGACTCGGAATAGAAAATAATTGCATTTTTCCTTATGTACATGGAGATGCTTGGCTTATGTAACTCTGTCATATTGAAATGTCCACTTAGAAGTTTTTAGTATAAAATTGAGACAAAATAATGAAAAACTACAATTAAACTTTACTAGTTATTCTCAGTAAGAATTAAAAAAAATCAAATATCAATCCTGAATAAACTACCATGTGTTTCTCTCTCTCTCTCCCTCCCTCTCTCTCTCTCTCTCTCTCTCTCTCTCTTGTGACACATCACTTCAGGCTGGCTCTCAGTGTGTGTGTTTTATTTTCTGCAGACTGCTGTTTTCACTTGTGCAACAATATCCCGAGCTGGAAATTGAGCTGCTTTGTGGCCTCATAATATGAACTAATGAAATATTTTTAAAGATGTAAAGGTCAGCTTCCTTTCCAAAGCCTTGGGACTCAGGGTAGGAGAAACTCTTTCCTCCCTCCCTTTGTATTCTCATCTCATTTTGCTTCTCGAGCAGGTCGCACACTAGGTGACAACTCAGGGCTTCAGATGACACATCTATGGTAGAACTATAATGTGGGGAGAGTTGCTGCCAGCAAACATTTCACAGGAGATGGTGGGGACAGACAAAGCACCCAGAAACAGATTCCAGGTTTGTTGATCAAATCATTTGTTCTTTCTCTCCCGGTTTGGTCTTCTGCCACTTATTTCAGTGTTCAGCTACATGTTACTCTGCAAAGCAGAAGTTAGCACGGCTCAAGTCTCTTCACTCATCACAGCAGTTTTGATGAGAAAATTTTAGGCAGACTGATCCCTCCCTGTAACAGGCCTCCTGTTCTTTTAGGATTACCAAGAACTAACTGTACACCTGCGGCTGAGTTCTAGGGATGAGGCACATAATGGTGGGGGTGGGGCATTACCCATGACTGGGGTTAAAACCAATTTCTATGGATCGTTTTTTTTTTTTTTTAATTTGCTTGCTAGCATTTATAAAACCTTAAATAAAAATTAAATTTTAAGTATTAAATGCCTCAGAATGGCATAAAACCATTCATACAACTAACAGCTTTTAATAAGAAACAAGACTCCACTTAGGTTGTTTTTCAAGTTTTATCTGTAGGAACATAATTATATAAAGCATAAACGGGCCTTATTAAAATTATATTTTTCTTGTCAACTTTAATTGACATAAGACAAACCCAGAAAGCATACATATTTGAGCTCAAGGCTAGATAGAGCACCTGCCCAGCCTGAAGAGGTTTCTGGGTTGGGTCCCCAGAAACACAGACAAAGGCAAACATGATTAGGACTAGGAGCCTGGTTCTTAGTGTAAGATGTTACATTAAGTTTTTAATAATCTTCATTACAGGATGGACAATTTTAATATTTTAGAAACAATGTCTTTACAGCAATTCTAACTACTTGAAAATATTTTTTGTGTGACAGAAATAAGATTATGGAACAAACATCCCTGTCTTAGCATGCCCTTCCACACTGTAGGACTGTTAACAAGAACAGCGCTCAGTCACGTGCCCAACCCAAGTCCTCACTGTCAGCAGCACCCACTGCTCTCAGCTATCTCAAGATATTCTTCACAATTACAAAAGTGCTTAGAAGAATTTTCTGAAATTTTGTATAGGTGTGTATGGGTGTGGCGGTCAGGAGACAGTCTGTGAGAGGTCAGTCTCTCCTCCTACCATGTGGCTTCTGGGGATCAAGCTCAGGCCATCAGCTTTAGTGGCATCCAGATGGTGACAGTCATTTTTGTACTGGGAACTGAACTGGACTTGCCACTGCACAGCCTGCCAGCCCAGAGCAAGTGTTCTCCCAGTATTTTTGTACTTAAATCTCCTACCATGAAAAGCTTGAGGTGTAAAGTTCTTGGTTAGAAGATGTGACAAGGCAGGTTTAATTAAGATATATTTAGCAAGACATTTTTATACTTTCCATGTCACTGCGACAGAGGCTATGTAGAATTATGCTGACAAAACTCACTCTAGCTCTTTGAAAAGTCAAAACAGAAACAATAAACATGTATGCATGCGTGTGTACATATAAGAAACGCATAAACCTATGTTTGTGTACATAGGGTTCTCTCCCCTGACCATACTCTGGGTCCGGTCTCAATACTATAGCTCTGGATGCCGTGAGATATCAGCCCTGGCAAACAGACACACTGATAAAACAGACCACTCAACAAGTATGCTCAAATACTTTTTGAGCATTTGCCACAATGTCTGCACTGGAAGCATTCAGTTCTTTTCTTCCCCTAATTTATCACATTAGTTGGGTCCTTAGCACCACCACTTCCATGAAGCAGAATCTTTTTCAGGAGAGGGGAGGGAGCAAGGACATTGAGACAGGACCTTATGTAGGTCAGGCTGGCCTTGAACCTGCTGTGTAGCTGAGAATGACCTGGAACTCCTGTCTCCCTGTCTCCCAGGCACCTGGATATCTTTCTGTCCTTTTCTAAAGTGAGACTGCCTGTGTGCATCTAGGGAATCACTGGTCTCGCCTTTACTCCATACAAGGGCATACCCTAGGTAACAGGACACTAGTTATAGTACACTATTCAACAGAGAGTTAGCTAGTGGGAATTATCAGAAAATATCTCATACTTACATCCAATTTCTTACTATACCGTAACAATTTTGCTTTTAAGAAAGCTTATAGAGGGGCTGGAGAGATGGCTCAGGCTCTAAGTGTACTTGCTGCTCTTGCAGAGAATGTGGGTTCCAGAATCTACACAGAGGCTTACAACAGGCTTTTATCAACAAAGCCAAGGGATCTTCTATCCCCTTCTGGCCTGTACATGGGAAGTAGGCATGAACACGATACATATATGGATATGCAGGCACTCATATATGCACATTGAAAACATATCTAGAAAGCTTATCAAAAGTTGTCTTTTTAAGAAGACTAAAATGGAAGCTAAGTATGGTGGTGCACACCTTTAATCCTAGCAACTTGGGAGGCAGAAGCACATGGATCTCTGAGTTCAAGGCCAGCCTGGTCTACAGAGAGAGTTCTAAGGACAGCTAGAGATAGAGAGAAAACTTATCTTAAAAAATCAAAACAAGGGGCTGGTGAGATGGCTCAGCGGGTAAGAGCACCCGACTGTTCTTCCAAAGGTGATAAGTTCAAATCCCAGCATCCACATGGTGGCTCACAACCATCCGTAACGAGATCTGGCACCCTCTTCTGGAGTGTCTGAAGACAGCTACAGTGTGTACTTACATATAATAAATAAAATAAATCTTTAAAAAAAATCAAAACAAACAAACAAAAAAAATAAATTAAAAGGGGAGAGGAAGAGACAACAGTTAAACAAAACAAGGTATAATAGCATATATTACAAAAATGTCCTAATGAAACTCACTACTTTGTATGCTAACTTAAACAATAACAATAAAAAGAGCAGGGAATGCAGCAGGAACATGGAGCGTAAGTCCCAGGGAAAAGTGAACAAGGCTATTAATAACGTGTGTGGGTGATGTTTATTTATAAAGACGAGGATGTTCTATGTATGATTTTTCTAAAGGTTATGCAAGAACCAACTGTACTGAGCTGTATTCAGCTGTGCCATCCTCAGGCTTTTCCTGACACTGCCAGTTAGTTCATCTTAGGGAGGCTGGAGACAATAGGGATCCTTACTGCCCTTACCGCAAGGGTCATGCTGAAGAAACTCTCAGTCTCTATTAAGACACAGAATGTAAAGGAAAATTAAAGACTCATGTGGCCAAAAATTACAAAGGCAAGGAAATATCAAACTATCCTTACTGTATGCTAGCCAAAAGTACTGTTTGCTAAAAACAACCTTGCCTTACAGAATCAATATAAAGATCTAGGACATATTTGATATTTTTATTTTTTATGTTTCCAACTTAATTCACATGTAAAGCTAATTCATAAGCTGAAAGGAGTGTTAGACTCCTCTGTGTTGTGAGACGATGAAGCATCAGAACTTGCTATTCCCTTTAAATTAGTTACAGGAATACAAATGCTCTGGTTATCTGTGAGCCTCAGAAACAACACACTGAGGGCTGCTGGTGTGGTCTGATCCCTAGCAACCCAGAAACTGGACAACTGGACATGGTGGTGTACACCTGTAATACCATCATTTGGGATACTGAAGCAACAGATCAATTAAGGTCATCCATGGCTACACAATGGCTGCACACGAGCCAGCCTGGGCTATATGTCTCAAAGAACCAGAGGGGGAGGAGAGGAGACTATACATGAAGTTCAAGAACAAGTAAGAGTTAGAAGTTAGTGCTATGAGAGGAAGCCAACTGAAAAGGGCAGCCAGGTATTTTTAGGGTGAAGGTAACGGTCTCTTGTCTTGTTGAGGATGTAGTTAGCAGGTGCACTCATCTGCCAAACTCAAGTCTGACACTGCCGAGTAGTGCATTTTAACTTTAGACAGTTGTAAGAGGCTGTGTGTGTGTGTGTGTGTGGTGCACATTTTAATGCTAGCACTTGGGAGGGAGAAGCAGGCAGATCTCTGTGAACTAGAGGCCACCTTGGTCTACATAGCAAGTTCCAGGTCAGCCAAGACTATAAAGTGAGACCCTGCTCAGAAAACAACTTATAACAGTACATTGAGTCAAGAGTGATTATGGAGTGGTGGTTCTACAGACTCCAAACTGTATCTATACCTTAAATATCTTCTATAAGGGGAGTGTTGCATGGAGAATATGAACTTCAGACACAACACAGAAAGTGATTTTTAAGATCTGTCTTACTAAGACTTTAGGAGAGTCCTGTTTTTATCTTCAAGCTTGTAATATTTTTGAGAAAATTAGTTCATAGGAAAATACAACTTCCTATTATAAAATGTTTAGAAGAGATAGATGATAACCTTTGACGTTTTGAATGGTTAGGGAAATTCTCCATTAACACACTTGCTAAATAAACTTTTACCTGCTAAACATGTACACCGAGAAAGGCAATGGGGATAGAAAATGTTAAGACACAGGCCCTATTTCAGAAAAAAAAATATTCCAGGATAAAACTAAAAACTCAGGATCATTTTCCGACTTGAGGGTTAGGAAAGGGTAAAAGCAGGGCATTATGAATAGAATATGATGAAGGTTCACAGTGTTTACCAAGTTTGGTTTGGGCAGAAGAATTAGTATTTACAAGATAAACTAAATTTCATTCTTTACCCAGATAATCACAAACTAATTTCCTTTACTTGACAGTAGTGGATGGAATGATCTTAAGAGGGTTATAGAAATGAGACTTATGGGGCCAGGAGACAGCTTAGTCAATAAAGTGCCTGCAGGCACGCATGAGCACATGAGCTCAGATCTCCAGTACTCGGGTAAAAAGCTGAGGTGTGGTACTGTATGTCTGTAATCTCAGCACCAGGAGGGAGACAAAAGGATCTGTGGGGCTCAACCCATGTATGTACATGCACATACATAGAGACTTATGATTGTGATCTGAGATTCAAAACACCCTTCGAGATTATGAGAGTTGTACCCTCCATTAGTATCAGACATGCCTTTAATAAGAAGTAGAGATATTTATTGATAGAATAAGACTATAATCAATTTGACTTTCAGGGGCTGGAAGGCTGGCTCTGAGGTTAAGCACACTTGCTCTTGCAGAGGACCTAGGTTTAGTTTCCAGCATATGGTGGCTTTCAACCTCCTTTAACTCCAGTACCAGGGAATCTAACACCATCATCTGATCTCTGCAGCCACCATGCACACATGAGGTGCACAGGTATACATGCAGGCAAAATACTCATGAAAAAAGAGAAATAAATCTAAATAAAGAGAAACTATAAAATGGAAAAAAACTATGCAAAAGTAGATGGCTGGGGTAGGGCTATGGCAGAGAGCACACTGAGTATACACAAGCCTCAGGTCTAACCTGGGGTAGGGCTATGGCAGAGAGCATGCTGAGTATACACAGGTCTCGGGTCTAACCTGGGGTAGGGCTATGGCAGAGAGCATGCCGAGTACACACAGGCCTCGGGTCTAACCTTCATTATGGGAAGGGGAGGGAGTGGAAAGAAGATGGGGAAAGAGGCTGACATAAAGTGTTGAAAAAAAAGCCACCAACAAAGAATTCAAAATTCACTGAGAAGTGAAAACCTCAGATCAGGTAAATGAATGAAGAATTTGTTTGGGGCTAGACTCATAGGATATATTAATATATTCTAGACTTATAGGATATATTAAAAGTAGCTCTTCAGAGAGAAGGATGGAGAAAGGGGCATATCATGCTGACAGTAACCAAAAAAAGCTAGAGTATCAACACTAACTTGGCACTTACAGAGTTTAAAGCAAGTTTCTTAGTTAAGGTTATTAGTGCTGTGAAGAGACACTTTGACCATGGCAATTCTTATAAAAGAGAGCATTTAATTTGGGCTTGCTTACAGCCTCAGAGGTTTAGTCCATTATTATTATGGGTAATAGTAGTGCACAGTGGCATGAAGGCAGACACGGAACTGGAGAAGTAGCTTAAGAGTTCCACAGCCTGATCCGCAGGCAGCACAGAGGCTCTGGCCTCTGACCTCCTATGTGCACACTCACACACACACACACAAAATGAATGGATGTAGGAAACATGTTTACATCAGTTCTGGGGCTAGAGGTATAGCTCAACGATACTGCACTTAGCTAATACATGCTAAGGCCATGGTTAGATCTGCAACATCTCAAAAAAGCCCAATCCAAAATCAAATGCTTTACCCTAAGGAATAACAAACTAAACGCAGAATAAACAGGAGAGAAAAATTCACCACACTAAAATCTACCACTGACACTGAAAAATCAATTACTAGCCAGGCTAGGCAAGTAAAGAGAGGAGATTTGATACCTAATAACAGGAAAGAATGAAGGGACATCACTACACATCCCAGGTGTATTAGAAAAGTAATAAAGAAACATGATAAAGAATTCTGTGTCATGGAGTTTTAAAATAAACCAAATGCCTTAGAAGACAAAAATCTAAGGACACTCATTCAATTAAAGAAATTTGATAAATAATAATAATGACCTTTGATGATAAAAAGCTTCAGACCTAGATCTATGCACTAGCTAAATCTATCAAACATCTAAAGGAGAATATAAAAGAACAAAAACAAACAAAAAATAGCATTTCTCATAAACACAAATATATAAATCCTTAACAACGTATTAGCAAATGATTCCAACAACTTATACCATAACCAAGTGGTGTTTAATCCAGATATGTAAGGACAGTTCAACATCTGAAAATCAGTTCATGTAGCGGGGTGTGATGCTTGCACCTATAGCTGAGTGTGGTCTATGTACTGTAGCTGGGTGTACTGTATGCACTGTAGCTGGGTGTGCTGTATGCACTGTAGCTGGTGTGCTGTATGCACTGTAGCTGGTGTGCTGTATGCACTGTAGCTGGGTGTGCTGTATGCACTGTAGCTGGGTGTACTGTATGCACTGTATCTGGGTGTGCTGTATGCACTGTAGCTGGGTGTGCTGTATGCACTGTAGCTGGGTGTACTGTATGCACTGTAGCTGCACGTGCTATCAGCACCTGTAGCCCCATTACTTGGGAGCCAAAACAGAGAATCTAAAGTTTGAGGTTGGTCAGAGCTCCCCGATGAGTTCTGGATCCAATCTGCTAAAAAGCGAAATGTATAAAATCAAGTAATGTATCTTACCAATCATATTATCAGGCTAAAATGGAAAACACATATGATCATATAGTACATTTACAAAAATAACAAAGTTGACCATTTCTAAATGGTGCAATTTACTGATCCGTAACACTAAAAGCCAGTGACTGGCATTACCAGAGCTTTAGGACTGGTTCAATTACTTTCAGAACTGGTAAAGGGCTAAATTAAATGGTGGGTGTAATGGGTGGCTAAGAAGCAGGCTGAAGCAGGTTGGCATTAGCCCCTTAGAGTGCTGCAGCCCTCTTTACAGTGACTACATAGGGCTAACATCTGCATCCTATAGACAGAAGCCTTAAAGTCAAACAAGCAAGGGTATGCAAAATCTTACCTAGGAAAAGTAAGCATTTAAGAAATAGAATTTCATTCTTTTATTTCATGAAGACAACCTAACCCACTGTTTTACAGTTAACTACACACAAATGTATTTCTTATAGGCTAGAAGGCTTATTATATGACCATCTACTCTGTGTTAAGCTTAATAGTAAACTCTATTCCATCAAAGAGTGGACTATCCCCAAACAGGTAAGTCTACAGACACAAATGAGGCTTGTAGAGAGAATCTCTTATAAGCATTACCTGTCAATAAAAAAGCTGATGACAACGAGCTGAGGTAGGGAATAGGAGGTGGGACACTGGCAGGAAGAGAGAGGATTCTGGGAAATAGAGAAAAAAAGGAGACTCAGAAAGAAAAGAGAGATGGACCACAGAGATGGACATAAACCAACAGGCAGATGACCTGGGAGATGCTGAGAGAAGCAGGCCAGGGCTACAGAGAAGTAACTAACCAGCCCATGATCAGGGTCTGAGCTAAAGCTTATGGCCTCGGCACTAGATAATTAATAATCAGCCTCAGAGAGGTCATTCTGGGAGCAGGACTGGGAAGGAAAAACAAAACTTAAAAATTATTTAGGCAAAGACCAGTGGCTGCCTTCCCTGAGAACTAAACAGTGAATGAAAGCTAAAGGGTAAGTTCTTTTTTGGTGTACTGAAAATGACCTAAAATTGACTGCTGTAGATATAAAACTCTGAAAATGTATTAAAAGCCATAGAGCTGAATTGTTCATTTGAAATTATAGCTCAACAAAGATGATGAAAAACCACTCTTTTTCAAAAGAAGTTTAATTATAAGTTAAAAGTTAACTGTCAATAGTAAGAATAAAGGTGTCGGTCGGGGCAGAGTGAGTGCTCCCCAGCATGCATGGAGGCCTGAGCTTGATCCCCAGCACTGCATGCACCAGGAGGTGGAGGCAGAAGAACCAGAGTTCAAAGTAACCCTTCAAGCCAGGCTTGGGCCACATGACCACTGTTAGAAAGAAAAAAAAAAGCTACTCACTATATACTAGGTATGTGGGCCAGTTAGCCACTTAGTTATACTGTACAAGAGATGTTTCATAAGACATCACCGCTGAAGCTTACAAGTTTTGGAGGTAATTTTGATGTGTCTGAAGTGGATGGAAACTTATAAACTTAAGATGATCTTATCAGAAAAGATATTCTAAACCAGCTTAGCCCAAAGAAGCATTTTGATTGCCTAATTTAACTCTGTAAAGGAGAAGTAAATCTTATAGCTGGTCTCTGTAAACCTCACAGCTGGAATATTCCAACAGCACCTTGCAGTTTCCAGTGATCAAAGTAAGTTACTTTATATACTATACTACGAATTTCATAATAGAAATAATGGAACACCAGGGGGTGCGGTTATCATGAAATAATTACACTCCTGGGAGATTACAGGCACAAGGCTGTACCCCAGGGGTGTGATTATCCCATGATAACCACATCCACTGAAATTGCCTTATTGCAAAAATAATCTCTATTCACTGGCGGGACATTATTCAATAGGTGATTTTTTTTTTTTTTAAATGAAAAGACGTTTTTAGCTTGAATCAGCAAGTGGATTAGGAAATCGGTCAGTTTATTTTTTACTGCATTCAAATTCAGAACACACAGCCATTGTTTGTCTTCATATTTGATATAGCAGTGTTTGGATTCTGTTTTTGAGGAGCTTTTAAGAGTTCCTGTTAGCTTTCATTAAGTGCTAGTATTAAACTCAGGTCAGACTTTAAAAGCATTGTTTGTTAATGGAGCAATGTGATTTAAAATACCCAATCCCCTATGTATAATTCTTCTAAAACAATATTCATTTAAAAAAATCTGAAATGTGATTTATTTTCACTGTTGGAGATACAAATAAGAAAAAGTATGGGGCAAAGTATCTTAGGCAATTCTATCAGTCAAATAATAGCAATGTTAACATTTTAATTTATTTTCTTCCAACACTTTTTCTAAATTATGCATTTCACTCCAAGCTTACCGGAAGAAGAAATACATTTTAACTATTGCTTCATTAAGTAATTAATTACAAGTACAGTGATGCTAGGGCTCAAAAGCAGGGCCTCATACACTGTAGGCAGGGCCTCAGACACTGGGCAGGGCCTCAGACACTGTGGGCAGGGCCTCAGACACTGTGGGCAGGGCCTCAGACACTGTGGGCAGGGCCTCAGACACTGTGGGCAGGGCCTCAGACACTGTGGGCAGGGCCTCAGACACTGTGGGCAGGGCCTCAGACACTGCGGGCAAGGCCTCTACCACTGAACTCTGGTCTTAATGTATTATAACCTGTCTTTTTATCTGACCAAATGTTATAAACAATATCCATATCACTAAGAAATCTTTGTGTCTGCCGGGCGTGGTGGTGCACACCTTTAATCCTAGCACTCGGGAGGCAGAGGCAGGCGGATTTCTGAGTTTGAGGCCAGCCTGGTCTACAGAGTGAGTTCCAGGACAGTCAAGGCTATACAGAGAAACCCTGTCTTGAAAAAAACCATAAAAAAAAAAAAAAAAGAAATCTTTGTGTCATCATTAATCTGGACAGGGTCTCACTGTTCATCCCTGGCTTGCCCTGAACTTATCTCTGATCACCTTTCCCTTCTAAGTGTTGAGATCAAAGCGGGCACCAGCAAGACAGGTTTCTTCCTGTCATTTTAATTGCTGCACAGTAAATGGCCATGGTATTAATGCCTACATTATTATACTTAGGCATTTTTGCTCTGCACTATACAAAATCTTTAATGACATATTCATAATTATTTCCTTAGGAGAAAAATTGATGATTTTTATAAATTCTGCAATTCAAGCAAATAGAAATAAATATGATCATGTTGAATCTCAATTGTTCTTATATGTGGTTTAAGCAAATGGTTCTCAACCTTGACAATGAATGCACCAGGCACAGATCTTCAGAGTCTCACTATGCAGATCAATCTTTCTGCCTCAGCCTCTCAGGAACTGGCATTAACCAGTCATGCCTAGTCAAAGCCACTGGGAACTTGCATTAGTTCATGTAATCGGAGCACAGATGGTAAACATTCTACTCTATTTTTATCTTCATTTAATCAGTCAGTGCCTTCAGACAATCTTAGTCTACGTGGACACACAAAGTCTCTATGTAGTTATTCTTGTACTTTCATCTTGTCAATTTGGAAGGAAAAAGTGCAAATGGAAATTTCCCTAACATCATATTTCTATAAAGGCTGAGGCAAGAATTAATCAGTCTGTTAGCTATTTCTGATTATGAACACAGCCTTTACAACACACTAGTAACTGTGCTCTCTCTAGCTATTCCTATAATTTTGAAAGTAAGTTTAATATGGGAATATAAAGAAAAACATTACTGTTCTGAACACTATCATAGGACATTCAATGCTGAGAGGATCAAATTTTAAGCTTCTTTTCCAATTTTAATTAATCACACATTTAATATAAAATAAAAATCACCTGTAATCTTACCAAATTAATATATTGACTATTTTCACTCTGTATCCTTCCAGTCCTAACAGACATGCATGTGGTTTTATATTAGACTCACAGTCCAGATTCAATCAGTGAACCTTAGCTCACCCAACATACTGAAAGTTTATCTTGCCTATTTCCCTAATATTAGATTATGTGGCAAGTGAAAATGAGAAATGTTGAAAATACAACCCCCCCTTAAAAAGCTATTTCAGTATATCTTTCATTTTCCTCCAATCTACTCCCCTTCCCACAGAACGCAGATACACTATGCTGAGACGTCAATTCTCCCCACAACAGCTTTCCACACCACACCACAGGCATTGTTGGGCTGGTAGAGAGGACTTCCCTCTGCACGCTCTCTTTTACCAACATTCTCTGATGGCGCTTGGAAGCTAAAAAAATACTTACAAGTTCATTGGTGTGTGCATGTGCACATGTGCCTAAGTGTAGTCTCTTTGCAGGCCATGTGTTATATGCAGTGATGGGTGAGGCCAGAAGACGGCACTGGATTCCCATGGACAGGGGGTTACAGGCAACTGTGAGCCACTACCTGGGTGCTGGGAACTCCACCCATGCCTTCTGTAAGAGCGGTAAGCGCTCTAACTGCTGAGCCACTTCTCCAGCTCCAGGAAGTCCGTATTTAGACAAATACCTAAGTGCTTCCTTAGACTAGTGGTTCTCAAGCTTCCTAACGCTTTGAGCTTTAATACAGCTCCTCATATTGTGGTGACCCCCAACCATAAAATTATTTTCATTGCTACTTCATAAATGTAATTTTGCTACTGCTATGAATCATAATGTAAATATCTGTGTTTTCCAATGGATCTAGGTCTCCCCTGTGAAAGAGTCATTCAACTCCCAAAGGGGTCACCGCACCCCTGACCCCCAGTTGAGAATGGCTGCTTTAGACCATTAGGTTTGGGGAATAAAGGCTGCAGCATGACTAGCCAATCTACTTTCTGTGAGAGCCATTTATACCTGATTCTAATCATCCAAGCTAAATTCATTGAACTTACGTTTTATTTCTGGCCTTTTATACTTTGGTCAATGTACTTTGGTCAAGCTTATCCCTACACAAGATCATCCTTGGCTAATTGTCTTTCTCTCATAGGAAAATTCAGGTAATCAGGTCTATGTTCCTGGCTAGACTGAAAAGTTGGGGCTATTGTCTGTGTTTTCATGTGACATGTTAAAAGTTTTCATCAGAATGTATGGGTAGAACATGTATCTTCTGTAAGTTAAAACACACAATTTACTGGCTTACATGTATACATAGTTCAAAATTATTTGAAAAAGCAAACAAACTATAGTCTTAAAAGAATTAATTTTCAAAAAAGCAGGCATGGTAGTTCAGCCTGTAATCTTAGCACTGAGGCAGGAGAACTGCCACAGTTTGAGGCAACCCTGGGCTACACTTACATGTCAAAACTACCTCAATACTGGCCACCAGCTCAGTAATTAATATTAACGTGGAGCACTTGCTCTCCCAGGGAGCTACGTGGCCATCCCTGAACATATGTTAGATAGATGTTTACTTTACTAACTCCGTACTGATAACATCTGGGATGCTTCTAATCTTTAACTACAAACCTTGTGTTTTGCCCACTGAGACATATCTCCCTAGCCCTGTTTTTAAAGTTCTTTTTTTATCTATACTTTCAAATGGCCTCTAGAAAAGCTGTTTATCAAACTGTTTATTTTACCACTACTCCAATACTGGATATACAGTGCTTTTAAAAATATAGAAAAGAACAAAGAAGGGGGGGAGTAGTTTTTCAGCTGCTTTAAAAATGATGGAAATCAGAGTTAGACTATTATTTGTTTGTTTGTTTGTTTGTTTCTGAGACATGGTTTCTCTATGTTGCCTTGCTTGTTCTGAAACTTTCCATGTAAACCAGGCTGACCTCAAACACTCGGAGATTCACTTGTCTCTGCCTCCTGAGTTCTGGGATTAAAGGTGTGTGCTACCACACCTGGGTTATCCGTATTCTTAACATCAGGAGCTAAAAGTCATGTAAGTAATGTAACCTGCTTTATGCTACAGAGGTGATCTATTGTGCGTTGGTCTTCGATGAAATACTAAGAAGGTACTGAGGAGCTAAAATTAAACTTTTAATTAAACTTTTAAATTAAACCAAACTTTTCAGTTAGCTCTCTGTCCTACTTGCAAATAAGGACACAAGTGCTCAGCTACTGCCATAGCACTGGTCATGTTGCCATGCTCCTCGCCATGATGGTCATAGGTTCTAACGTCTGAAATGCAAGGCCCACATAGAGTGTTTCTTCTGTACGTTCCCTTGGTAATGGGAATTACCCATTCAAAGCAATAGAAAAGTAGTTAAGACACAAGTCCTCCTACCACAAGATACAAGTGGAGACAGGAGACTGCCTGGAAGCATACAGACTAGCCAGCCTGGAGTAAGCAGCAGCCAACAACAAAGATAGCCTGTCATAAGCAATGTGGGGACAAGGCTGGGTGACAGCAGAGCATGTCCTCTGACATCCTCATAAGCAGTGTGGGGACAAGGCTGGGTGACAGCAGAGCATGTCCTCTGACATCCTCATAAGCAACGTGGGGACAAGGTGCGCGCGCACGTGTGTGTGTGTGTGTGTGTGTGTGTGTGTGTGTGTGTGCACACACACACACATATCCCATTTCAAGGCCATATTTGGCCACATAGTGTGTTTGGGGCCAGATTGGCTTTTACTTAAAAACAAAAACAAAAAAAACCACAACGAAAGAATAAACAAATAAAGTTCACAGACACTTAGTTAGAAAAATCAAACTCTATTCTAGAGCACTTCAAATTTAACACAGACAATGAAGAATTTCCCACATCATCATTTTGTAGGGAGGCAGGGAGGAGAGGGTGGCATGCTAGGGACTGAACCCAAGACTTGACACACAAAACCCTCTACTGCTGAGTTACACCACTCGCTCTGGTCATCCTATTTGGGAAATGTAAATTCAACTCAAGAACAACAAGAGAGTTCAGGTACATAAAAATGTTAATTTATCTTTCCTTGTTTGACAAAATTCTAAAACAAATAACTTTGTTTAATGCCTACCTGAGCCATCAGTAGGAACTGAACTTGCATTGATCCCAGAAAGACCAAACAAGGGACACTCTCGATCTGTGTTCACATGGCCCCACTTGTGACATTTAATACACCTTACATTTCGAACCTGAGAAATAATAAACATTATTTTGATTCTCAAATACCAACAGCCTAACAACCTCACTTTTCTTCTTTTTCACTTTAAAGACAGGGCTTTATTATGTAACCCTAACTGATCTAGAACTTGCTTTGTACATCAGGTTGGCCTTCAACTCACAGAGATGCACCACTTGTGCTTCTAGAGCATTGGGATTAAAGCATGTACCACCTTATTTGGCTAAATTACTTTTAAAAAGATACCCAGGGAAAGCAATTCTATATTTATGGTAGATAATCCAATGTAAATACTAAAATCTTATATTATAAATTTTGTCTAAAATCTAAGCCAAATCCTATCTGTGTTTCCTACAACAAAATGTCATCTACAAAGAAATGGTAAAAATAACACAGAGAGTTATGTCATGGTTTAATTTTAGGTTCCCTAATTTTAATACATACACTTAAATATTCCTCCTCCCTCCACACAGGGTAGCTCAGGCTGCCTTTGTTACATGGGGTAGCTCAGGCTGAACTTTCCATTTTCTTGTCTTGTCTCTACCTTTCACAGGTTGGAAAAACAGGCCTGTGCCACCCACCCAGCTACATTTCTTTTCCTTTATTTTTTGTCCTGCTCTAAATTGAAGTCAGGCCCTCATAACACACTGTGAAAGTGTTTTTCATTGAACTATTTATTATCTCTAGCCCTCCAGTTTCACATTTCTAAGCCAGTGATTGGCAACTTTATTCTGTAAAGTAAAAATGGTATTTTACCATGTTTATGTTTGTTTGCAACTACTCCACTCTGCCCTTGTGACAGACATGGCAGGAAAGCTGCCACAGACGATGCACACATGACTAAAGCACGGGTCCTCACAGGGACCAGCCTGCAGTGACAGATGACTGTTTCTAAATCAGTAATAATCTTTTCTTGACCTTGAGTTAGTTCTCTGAAGTATTTGAAAACTGTAGTGACCACCACATTATCCCTTCACTAGAGAACTTGATTCTCATNAGTAAAAAAAAAAAAAAAATCTGTCAACTGTCCATAAAATCACAATCAACTATAAATCAATTCCAACAGAAAAAGGTACTTTACCTCTTTGTTTTCTTGATTGCATAGTCAAAGCACAGAAGGGAAGCAGGACAAGTTAGTATGTCTACTACTTATCACTGACAGATATAATACAGCATTGAAATATCGTTCAGAATAGGCATGTTGATTCCTAACTTTTAAGCTTTTATGTTTTCACTGGCAGTGAATAGACTTTCCATTTGGAAATGTATTTTAATAAAGACTACAGGTATGTTTACATTATGAAAGGGCTGAATGTACCTCTGCCAGTATTGATCATTTTCCTCCAAAGGACATAAGCTACTACATTATAAACTCTTTATTTTGCTTTGCTCATGACAACATTGTTAGAGCAACAACAATGGAAAAATACAAATCAACATTAAAAATACTGTCCCCTCTTCTAAATCTTTACAGGTAATTACATCAAAGCTCAGAGGGAATGAGGCAGGTACCTTTCTTAACTCCTGGTGGGGCCTCATACATGAAATTCAGGCCATTCTTCACACGCTCATCTCCCATAAGCAATCTGAATGAAATAATGATAAAAGTTTAAGTCCAAGATGTCTGAAGAATATGACAGCACACCATCTCTCGGAAGAAACCCTGAAAAAATTAAGACAAACCTTGCACAGTGCTACCTTACTAGAAACTTGCTATAAATATGAGGCTTCCTCCCTCCCTCCAGTTCTCTCAGTAAGAAAGGAAAAGGACGATATGGTTACTTGAACAGGATTTTCTTTAAAACTATGAACTGTTGCTGAAATATTTTTGAAATCCTGTATGCTAGCATATATTTTGGTGCCACAACCTTTAATTTTCTTAAGAAAATACTTAGTTTTTTTCTTTCTGGCTTTTTGAGACAGGGTTTCTCTGTGTAGCTGTGGCTGTCTGGGAACTAGAGTTGTAGACTAGGCTGGCCTTGAACTTACAGAGACCTACCTCTGCTGGGATTAAAGGTGTACACCACTATGGTCAGCTATTTTAGTGTTGTTAATTGTGGTGTGTGTGTGTGTGGGGGGTATGTGTGTGAATGTGCATGCACGTGGAGGCCAGAACCTAAGGGGGGGTGCTTTTCTCAACCACTCATCTTATTTGTAAGTCACTGTGTGGTGTGTAGAAGCATGTCTGCATGCCTGTGAAGTCAAAGGACAGATTTGTGCGAACAGCTCTCTGCTTCTACCTCTATATGGGTCTTAGAGATTGCACTGCCTTTACCCATCTGGCCGGCCCTCCATCTTACCTTTTAGACAAGGCCTCTCAATAAACCTAGGGTTCACACTGACTGGACTAGAACAGTGAGCCAGCAAGCCCTAGAGATCTTCCTGTCTCTACCTCTAGAGAACTGGGATCAAAGGCACCTACAACAATCTGGCTTTTTATGTGGGGGCTGGGAATCCAACCTCAGGTCCTCATGCCTGCATGACAAACATTTCACAAACTGAGCTAACTTCCCAGCCCAGAGAACCAAATTCTTTAATGAGAACAAAGATGAAGTTTAACAAAATTCTCTAACAGGCTAATACAATGAAAGCCTTAGACGTTCTTAGATTTTTGGTAGTAATTGAAATCTCCTTCTGTTGGCTGTGTGCACAGCATGCTGTTGGGTTCTGTAGGGAAAAAGTCTACTGCAAACAGGATGACTACGCTGAGTTAAAGATAAGTCCCTAAAATCCAAGGTAAGTATTAGAAAAACCTAAAGTATGGAATGTCTTTGTATTTGGAAAAGGCAAGTCAAAGGATATACTACATTATTGTGTGTAATTCTCTTTTCTCCATGAATTCTATACCAAGAAAAAAAAAATCTGTTAAAAAACAAACAGAAGAACATACATACACATCTTTATTGTAGATTATTATTATTATTTAGATTTATTTATTATATATAAGCACACTGTAGCTGTCTTCAGACACACCAGAAGAGAGAGTCAGATCCCATTACAGATGGTTGTGAGCCACTATATGGTTACTGGGAACTGAACTCAGGACCTCCTGAAGAGCAGTCAGTGCTCTTAACCACTGAGCCATCTCCGCAGCCCAAAGAATATTATTTTTAATCATAAGGAATGTGCACTAGTGTAAGTGGTGGATGATCTTCAAAAACATGTTAAGGAAAAGAAATCAGGAGCCATAACATGGCTCAGAGGGTAAAGTTGCCACCACCCAGGAATGCTGACTGGAATTCAATCCCTGGGACCCATATAGTGTGAAGACAGGGAGTTGCTTCCCACCAAGTTGTCCTTTGACTTCCACATGTGGACCAAAGTCCTCATATGCCCCTACACACATACACACACACACACACATAAATGTATTTTAAAAATTAAAATAACAAACCAGTCACAAAAGACTCTTTAATCATTTTGCCTTATGTGTCCATAATTTTAAAAACTACACTGTTATAGGTAGAAAGTAAAATGGTGATTACTTGTAAGAGGCAGAAATGGGGTAAATTAAGAAATGGGGAAACGACTCCTGTGGAGGTTTGAATAGGAATAGCCCCATAGTCATGCGTTTGAATGCTTGGCCACAGGGAGCGACAGTATGAAGAGGTATGGTCTTGTTAGAGTAGATGTGGCCTTGATGGAGGAAGTGTGTCACTGTGGGGGTGGGCTTTGAGGTCTGAGATGCGTAAGCTACACCCAGTGGGGTATACACATCTCTTTCTGATCAAGATGTAGAAGTCTCAGCTCCTTCTCCAGCAACATGCCAGCCTGTACTTTGTCATGTTCCCCACCATGACAATAATGGACTGAACCTCTGAACCTGTAAGCCTGCCCCAAGTAAGTGCTGTCCTGTATAACTCACGACGTCTCTTCACGGCAATGAAACCCTACCTAAAACAGCTGCTAATGTGCATAAAATTTCTTTTTCGGATGACAGAATGTTTTTAAAGTTGATATGGTGATGCATTACAAACACTAAACAAACTTAAAAATTCAGGTGTATTTTAAATATCTATGAATTTTGTCTTAACACCATTCAACCTTTTAAAATCAAGTACATGAAAAGGTTAGTTTCACTAGACATCGAGAAATACAAATCAAAACTGCAAGCTACCACTCCATACTGATCAGCATGGTTGCTGATATATGGGCTGAGATATAACTCAGTTAGGAGAGTACTGGTCTGGCATACAGGAGGGAGCCTGTGTTGGCTTCCTAGTGTCACATACCCCAGGTGTGGTGTGGTAGCACATGCCAGCACTTAGGAGTTCAAGGCAGGAGAATCTAGAGTTTTACGTCATCCTTAGCTACGTAGGGAGTTCAAACCCAGCTTAGGCTATGTGAGACCCTGTCTCAAGAAAATAACAATGACAATAAATAAGGAGTAAAAAAAGAGAGAGAGAGAAACCCACAAAATTATAAACAGCAATCAAGTAGGAAAATGAAATGTTCTGCACTAATAGTCAGAAATGTATTTATAGAGCAGTTACTATGAAAAAGTTTGGTGGCTCCTTAAAAAGCTAAACCAAGAATTATAAGATAAGCAACTGAAAACAGCATTGAGCAGCTACCTCTATGTCAATGTTAATAGTATGACCCAATTATCCAGAAACTGATGTCTCATGTTTCAAATGTTGCTTCAGAATACAGTCTAGGGAAGAGAACCAAAATACCACTACTCAATTAATTCAATATAAACACAAAGAAAGTAGCCAAAAGGTAGGAACTGGCCTGGATGAAGCCGGTGGACTCTGGCCACAAGGCACAGGTCAAAGACACCTAGCTTCTCTTCTAAGGGTCCTGAACATCCTTTTATTTCAATAACTAAAGAGAGATCTTCCTCATCAGTCTCAGTGGACCACATGCAGTGTTCACCATCTCTGAGAGCCTTGCCTCATGTAGGATTTGCTCCCAGCCTGGAGGAGAGGACTGCAGCTCTATTTTGTGACGACTAGGTCAAGTTGGAGTGGTGATGGTGTATAATTGTGGGGGTGAAGCTGACTCCATAACTGATTATTCTAAAAATAATGAGATGCTTACAGGATGGCAGGCAACACCAACTCACCTGTTATCATACGACTCCTGTTCTTTAAGGTACTGTTGCATTAATTCTTCTTGTTTCTTTTTATCATACGATATTTTCTGTTCTGCCATCCATACCTATATTAGTGAAACAAAATATAATTTAACAATTGGATTCAAATTAAGTAACAAGTGTGTGTGTGTTTTCGAGTATGTGAGTGTGGGATTCAGGGTTTAAAACAACTATCTTCAGTCACTTTCCCCTTCATTTACTGAGGCAGGGTCTCTCACTGGACCCAGAGGTCAACAATTCTACTAGTCCAGCTACCAGCTTGCAGAGAGGAACTCCTTTCTGTCTTCTTCTCATGAAGGCTAGGATTACCACGGGATGGTGGGATCTGAACTCTGATCCTTACACTTGTGCAACAAGTGCTTTAGCCACTAGCAATTTTGACAGCCCTCCAGCCCACTTGTCTTCTATAATGAAACACATCTAATACACTGAAATGAAAAGATGCTCACAGCACTTAGAAGAGAAGCTAGGTGTCTTTGACTTGTGCATTGTGGATAGAGTTCCCTGGCTTCTTCCAGGATGGCACCTGCCCTTTAGCTGTTTTCACTGTGTTTAGCTGAGTGTGTTGGCTCATGTCCATAATCCTAGAACTCAAGAGGCTGAGGTAGGACTACTAAGTATTCCAGACCAGCCAGAACTACACAGTAAGACCCCTAACCCAAACAGAAAAATTACCGTGTATCTCAAGCTTTAGACTGTACAGTTATTTTCACTAGTCTCCACTGTTCAAGAACTTATATTCCAGTAACTGAATTAGAAATAAGATGCAGATCCATTGTCAAAGTGCTCACAATGATTTTCCTGCATATTAGAAAGAACTTTAGGACTTAGGAGAATGATAGTTGAGTACAGTGGCTTCCACCTGTAATCCCGGCATGTGGGGGGTGGAGGCAGAAGGACGAGGAGTTCAGGGCCATCCTCCCTAGACAACAAGCTTGAAGCCAGCTTAGACTGCAGGAGATCCCGCCTCAAAAAAAAGAGGCTATGAAACACGTAAAGAAATAGACTCCTGGGGATTAGGAGTACTACAAAACAACAACAACAACAACAACAACAGAACAAGACTTTTGGGATCAAGGAGTAAGGCTGAGATAGAAAGATCTGGCAAGGTCTCTCCCACCCCCCAAATGACTTAAAAACCTAAGTAACTATATTTGCAGATAACCAGCATTAGCATTTCTTGTACTTTCTTCCACAGATAGCCTAATGTACATGCATGCTAATACATACATTCTTTAGATGCATGGTAACATACAGGACCCACAACTGGTTTGGAAACAAATAAAAGCGCAATATATTCTCATAAGTTTGTGTACTTTTGAGTACTTGAGTACTTTTCCTAACACACAGTGCTAAGCCTTCATTTCGAGTTTCTAGTCATTTGCCATACTATCTCATCTAATCTCCCTAAAACTTTTACAAACTAGGGCAACTGACACTGATAATTCTTGATCAACAGGATACGAGGCTAATGCTCACATCATTGACTAATCTGTGCGAGGCCTCTGGGCTACATGTAACTGTACTAAACTAAGAATCCAAAGCCCAGTCACTCTCCCGTCGCCATTATTTGGCGCTGTAATTCTCGCCACGACCCTTCTGTGTCCAGCAACTGGTTGTCCTGTGATTGTTTAAAACGCTCAACTTGAACGCGGCTATCAGAAACCACACTACTGGATGGCGAGTGAGCGGAGGGGAGGATTTCTCCCAGAAGATCTCTGTTAAGCAGGAGTCTCGACCCAGAGGAGCAGAGCTCACGGGCCTTGGGGCTGTAGGAGATGGATCCTGAACGGACAGTATTATCAAACCGTGCGTGGGTCTCCCCACTGACTGACAGGCGGGACTTGGGGGGATCATTCCTGCATGGGGGGAAAAGATCGACGGCTCCAGACGTGAGGCAGATACGACCCTCCCAGGGAGCTCAGCACATCGCTGCCCTCTCCGGATGCCTTTACTCACCTTCTTGATGTTGGATTTGGACGCAGGATGAAAGTCCTTCTTACACATGAAATTGGCGAATGACTTCCCCATCTTGGAGTCTAAGACGGAGAAGCCAACCGCTAGGTCGGCTCGGAACGTAAACAAACTCCGGGAGCGTCACCGGAACGGCTAGGCGAGCATGGGAGAGAACTTCCGAGGTCGGGGGGTAGGGGGTGTGTGTGACTACTTCCGTGGTTTAACGCTAGGCGCCGCCCCTCTTGCTCTCTTCCGGCAGTCGCTTCTCGTGGCTGCTGCGGCTTCCCCGGCGTCCGCGCGTGCGCAGCTGAGGTAAGCTCGGGGAGCCCCCTCTGCACGACGCTCCCTCGCTCTCTGCGGGGTCGCGAGCGGCGGCGGCGGGCCCTGCTGCGTCAGCTTCGTTCCGAGCGCAGGCAGCCTGAACAAGCGAGGTCTCGATGTTCGAGCCCAGCACTTTCTGGCAACGCCGACTCCAGTTGCAAAAAAAAAAAAAAAAACCAAAAACAAACAAACAAAAAATAATCTTCGTTTGCAGCGCAGTTCCCATGTAGATTAAGTTGTCTCACGCCAGCTGTAGGACGTTTGTGAGCCTCGGTAGATTGGTGTTACCAAAAGCACCGGGAATAGACTGTTAGCGCCTCAAGAACCGAGGCTCTTCATTTCCAATCACTGTTAAGGTTTAATAATTGTTGTTGTTATTATTATTATTATTACTATGTATATCTCGCCATGTAGCATTGGCAGCCCTTAACTAACAGATCCACCTGCCTTTGCCTCCCCCAGTGCTGGGATTAAAGGCCTGCGCCACTACACCCAGCACCCTTAGGTTATTTCTAGCCATGCAGAAGTCATGTTCAGGAAACATCGTGAATAATGAGAACACGTTAGCTCCAACGACGTTCTCCCTGGGTGCGGGTTTCTTAGTTGTTGCCGCTATCTCAGTTCCTGTAGGCAAGGCTTAGTTCACTGATCTCGAGCGAGGATAAGAATGTGCCAAGGTACAACGAATGACAGCTTTCATTTGGGGATTGGCTGTGTGCCAGGTTTTTTTTATCTTGGGTTATACGTGACGCGGTCCACATAACGCTCAAGCTTAAATTACAGGCATGCACCACCAAGCTGGGTTTTCACCTTCGGGGTTTTACTGAATCTTCAGAACAGCCCTACTAGGTGGTGTTTTAACATTTATTTCAATACTGATGGGCCTGGAAAAAAAGGAGAATGAATAGCCTGCCTAAGTTATGTATTGGGGTAGCTAACTTTGGAGTACTGTTAGCAGGAGATCAAAAAATTTAGAGGGGCGACATAAGAAAAACAGTGGTTGGTACCTCTTTCCATCTTTGAGATGGAGAAGACCCTTTACTCGTTCCATGGTGAACTTGTTTCTTAAGTCATTTTGAGACATAAGCTAGCCTTAAACTCTAGCTCATCCTGCCGAGTCCTGAGATTATAGGTGTGCTACCATATCCTGCTTTGCTTTCCTTTCAATAAACCATTTATTGTATTTATGTTAGATTTTTAAATTTTGTTTTAAAATAGTTAGGATGCTCTCATCTAAAACTATGCTAAGAATTAGTTCTTCTTGTTTTTCGAGACAGGGTTTCTCTGTGTAGCTCTGGATGCCCTGGAACTCACTCTGTAGGCCAGGGTGGTCTGGAACTCAGAGATCTGCCTCTGCCTCCCGAGTGCTGGGATCAAAGGTGTGCACCACCACCCCCAGCAAGATTTGGTTCTTATAAAAGAAGGAAACTGGGAGAGAGAGAGAGAGAGAGAGAGAGAGAGAGAGAGAGAGAGAGAGAGAGAAACCAGTGGTTAAGATAGCTCAGTGCTTTCCCGGAAGACTTGAGTTCAGTTCCTAACACACAGGTGGCCGTGTACTAAGCCTTACAACCTCTTACTCCAGCTCCAGGGGATTGGAGGCCACTTCTGGCCTTCTAGGGCATCCCCATTCTTAGTGTAAACACACACACACACACACATACATACATATAAATAGTAAAAATAAACCTTAAAAAAGATAAATAGAAGAAGGAAACTAAAACTATGCTCTGAAAGCAAAATAAAAATAGGAGATTTTGAATAGTTCTAGAATTTAAGATTTCCCAGATCACAGATGAAGAGAATTCATATGTCAGCTCTACAATCAGGATTTCTTAGTTACAAATGTGAACTTCCTGAAAACATTAAAGTTGGGATTTTGTTTGGTTTTGTTTTGTTTTGTTTTTTGAGACACTACCCCTGGCTGTCCTGGAACGCAGGGCTGGCCTCAGACTCAGAGATCCACCTGCCTCTGCTCCAAAGTGAGGATCTTTGTTGGATTTCTCCAAAGTACTAGGTCCGCTTCAAAATTTCTGTCTGTTCAATATTATAGTCTCTGTGTGCATTTTTCCTTAAGCCAAAGGAGATCTCCTCTGTAACAATATTGGGAACATTTGTTTGTTTGTTTGTTTCCATAAGTTCCTTTTTGTGTTTTGGGGTTTGGTTTTTTTTGTTGTTGGTTTTGTTGTTGTTTACGTTGGGAGGGGGGCAGGGTTTCTCTATGTAGCCCCGGCTCTTCCTAGCACTCACTCTGTAGACCAGGCTGCCCTCCAACCTTCCTCTGTCTCCCAACTCCTGGGATTAAAGGTGTGCACCACCATCACCTAACCTTTACATAATTGTCAATAATGATAGAAAACCTAAGAGGCCCTCCAGCCCTCAAGAATCCCACTGTCCAGTAAGGGACCTCATGGATAGACAAAGACCGCGGCCCATGACAGGACAGCAGCTGAGGACACAGTGAGAGGAGTAAGGAGGGCTCAAGGAACCTTGACCATAGACTACAAGAAAGTGCCTCTTACTGCCATGTTATTATGCTAGTACATGGTTAATTACTAAATCATAGTTTATCTTTTGTAGTTTCTGTTATCAGTTTATCTGTTTAAAACAGGTCTTACTGTATTCACCGGGCTGCCCTGGAATGCACAGAAATTATATGATATTTAAAACTTTACTCGGCACCCTTCTTAGGCATATCCCTTGGTCCCAGAGAAAAGCTCTTTGTTTCATGTGTACTTAAAAGTGTTTCCTCTTTTTATTTTGAAACTTGTATATGCTTTCACTTTTTTTTTAAAGAAATGGAACCCTATTCCTGTGATACTTTTGTGGCATTACCTCCAGCAACAGTTGGAAATAGGGTTATTTTTGGAAAAAATTCAGACAGACTCTTTGATGAAGTACAAGAAGTAATTTACTGTCCAGCTGCAGTTCATAATGATTTGGAAAAACGTCTCAAGGTAGGTGAAGTATATGTTGTACTAGCAATATCTATTGTTTAAAATATTCATGGATAGTTTTATTTTATATGCATGACTGTTTTAACTACACATTAACTATAAGTATGCTTGCACAACACATGAGTATACCTGGTGCCCAAGGATGCTGGGAGAGGGTGATGGATCTCCTGAAACTACAGTTTTAGACAGCTGTGAGCTGTCATGTGGATGTCATGAATTGAGCCCTGAACCAAGTGCTCTTAACCACTGAGAAATTTCTCCAGCCCTATAAATGGTTATTTCTTTCATTAGCTACCAATTGACAGAAGACCATTGAAATTAAAATTCAAGAATTTAAGGTTGAAAATAGTTTGGATCAAAAATAGACTTATGGTCTTTTATTTCAGTAATTTAGATGAAACTGCTAAAATAATAAAACTTGTATCTTTGATCAAATATTTGAATACTTTCTATATATTATATATGTTGGATATGATAAGGGATTTTTCAAGTCAGTTTATTAAAACCTGGGCAACATCTTACAGAAGTTAAGAATATACAAATGGACTATGGATACAACTAATCTCACAATAGTGTAGGATGGTTTAAATGCCGGGCTTAGGTAGGAGTAGTGGCTGGGGCAGCAGAGAAGGAACATTTAGGTCAAATAAAGAATGGGGATGGAGAGTTGGCTCAGGGATTGAGAGCACTTGTAGCTCTTGCAGAGGACCCAGGTTTGATTCCCAGCACCTATGTGGTGGTTTACAACCATCTATAACTCCAGTTGCATGAGATTCAATGTTCTGTGGTTTCCAGGCACATATGTGCACAGAACTACATGTAAGCAAACTACTCATAAAATAAAATAAATAGGGGCTGGAGAGATGGTCAATGGTTAAGAGCATTGACTGCTCTTCCAGAGGTCCTGAGTTCAATTCCCACCAACCACATGGTGGCTCACAACCATCTGTAATGGGATCTAATGCTCTCTTCTGGTGTGTCTGAAGACAGCTACAGTGTACTCATATAAGTAAAATAAATAAAATCTTTTACAAAAAATGTTTAAAAAATAAAATAAATTTTTAAAAAAATTATTTAGTTAGAGCTGGAGTTTCAATTGACAGATCAAAAGGATTCTGCTTGAAATAGATTAGAAAAATTATTCCAGGTTTTATGAATAACAAGTTTTGTTTCTTTTTCTATAGTGTTGGGGATCAAACCTATGGTCTCGTGTATGGCAGGCACATATTCTAGCAATTGAACCACATTTTCAGCTCCATAAATAAGTTTTGCAGTTTATCAAAAAGGTTTATTAGGCATCTGATACATACATTTTATATATTTTTCCTCACCCCTTATATATACCTTAAATAAAATGTCCTTTAAAAATTTTTTTTTGTTTTTGTTTTTTGTTTTTTTGGTTTTTGAGACAGGGTTTCTCTGTGTAGCCCTGGCTGTCCTGGAACTCACTTTGTAGACCAGGCTGGCCTCGAACTCAGAAATCTGCCTGCCTCTGCCTCCGGAGTGCTGGGATTAAAGGTGTGCGCCACCATGCCCGGCTTAAAATTTTTATTTAAAGAGTCTATTTACATGGAACTTTACAGTTATATTATCTTCTACTGTTATGAACTTTTTGGATTCTTGATGTTCTAACACTGATATACATTAACATAAGACTTTTTGTATTCTGTATCTGTATGTTTAAATGTAACCCGTCGTGTAGGTCAGGTTCTCACTCTTGCCACTCAGTGGAGATGCCTCAGAGGTCACTGACACCGAAATGTGGGCCCCTGGCCATTCTCACCTGACTGAGGGTCTCACGTACCTATAATACATATGTCACTAGTCAGGACAGGCTAGACATTGAACTCAAGGACTTCTTTCATGCTCTTCAACTCATATTAATCATTCTCCATGAAACGATTTGAAGATACGTAACCATCACTCCTAAGTTTCGAGAGCAGCTCTGTGCATCCTCTTCCTGGCCTTAATACTTAGTGTTTGTTATATCTTAGTTAATGGGGAAGCCTTTGTTTTTTGAATGGCGCTATTTTTTGATTTCTCTTTGTAAGTGACCTGTCTTAGCAGGGTATATTATAATAGGACACACTCAGGAACTCCTTAAATGGTAAATGCTTTAGAGTCAATTCTGCATGAGTTTTTTTTTTTTTTTTTTAAAGATTTATTTTATTTTATTATATGTAAGTACACTGTAGCTGTCCTCAGACACTCCAGAAGAGGGTGCCAGATCTCGTTACGGATGGTTGTGAGCCACCATGTGGTTGCTGGGATTTGA
>CACVCL010030616.1:0-45263 GCA_902729485.2 Mus minutoides
ATGAATTCTGATATAACTGAAAGATTTATCCCTTTAAATAAAATTAATTATGTATAATAATAATATAGAACTTATGCTATAACTTAATCATAATATATATTTTTAATTAATTATTTCATTCATTTATATCTCAAATGATATCCCACTTCCATGTTACCCATCCACAAACTCCTCCTCCCACATCCACCTTCTCCCCCTCCCCTTTGCGTCTATGAAAGTGCTCCTCCACCCATCCACACTCTCCTGCCCTACCACTCAAGTACCCCATATGCTGGAGCATCAAAACCTCCACAGGACCTAAGGTGTTCCTTACCATTGATGTCAGACAAGGCCATCCCCTGCTACATATTTATCTGGAGCTATGGATCCCTCCATGTACACTCCTTGGTTGGTGGTCTAGTCCCTGGGAGCACTAGGTGGTCTGACCAGCCAACATTGCTCTTCCTATGGGGTTGCCATACCCCTCTGTTCCTCCACTTCTTCCACCAAATCCCCAATAGGGGTCCATGAGCTCAGTCTAATGGTTGGTCCCAAGCATCCACATCTGCATTGGCTGGTTGTTGGCAAAACCTTCCAGGAAACAGCCACACCAGGTTCCTGTCAGAAGAACCTCTTGGCAACAATAACAGTGTTGAGATTTCCTCTTTCCAGACAGGATGGATCCTCAGGTAAGGCAGTTCCCGGTGGTCCTTCTTTCAGTCTCTGCTCAGTTTTTGTTTTTTTGTTTTGTTTTGTTTTGTTTTGTTTTTTTGTTTTGTTTTGTTTTGTTTTTGTCCCTGTCTTTCTTTTGGGCAGGAACATTACTGGTTTAAAAATTTGAGATGGGTGGGTGACCTCATCTCTTGACTGGGGTCCATGCCTATCTTCTGGAGGTGGTCTCTATAGGTTCTATCTCCCTTTCACTACACATTTTTTTTCAAAGATTTATTTATTTATTTTATGTAAGTACACTATAGCTGTCTTCAGACACACCAGAAGAGGTCATCAGATCTCATTATAGATGGTTGTGAGCCACCATGTGGTTGCTGGGAATTGAACTCAGGACCTCTGGTTGAGCAGTCGGTGCTCTTAACCACTGAGCTCATCTCTCCAGCCCTCACTACACATTTTTGATAACATCATCCCAGTTGGGTCCTGGGAGCCTCTTTTTTCCCTGGCAACTGGGACCCTTCAGAGGCTATTCCCAGTTCCTTACCCGTGACTGATACATAGTTTTATTCAATTTCCCGACTTCTATACCTCTCTCCTATCCCCTCTAGTACCTGATACTGACTCCTTATTTCCTCTATCTCCTCTCTTCCTTCCAGATGCCCTCTCCTCCCACCTCCCCTCTCCCCATCATCTTGTTCCCCCCTCAATGCAGGACTGAGGCATCCACACCCTGGTCTTCCTTCCTCTTAATCTCCATATGGTTTGTGGGTTGTATTGGGGAAATTTTGGGCTTTTGGACTAGTAACCTTTTATCAGTGAGTACATACCATGTGTGTTCTTCTATGACTAAGTTACCTCAATCAGGAGGATATTTTGTAGTTTCATCCATTTGCCTGTGAATTTCATGAAGTCATTGTTTTTAATAGTTCAGTAGTACTCCATTGTGTAAATGTACCACATTTCTGCTGAGGGACATCTGTTTTGTTTTCCCCTGCTTCTGGCTACTATAAATAAGGTTGTTATAAACATAGTGGAGCATGTGTCCTTGTTATATGTTGGAGTATATTTTGGGTATATGCCCAGGAGTGGTATAGTTGGCTCTATTTCCATTTCTTTTTCAGGACCTCCATATGGATTTCCAAAGTGATTTTACCTGCTTTCAGCCTCACCAGCAATGGAGGAGTGCTCTTCTTTATTCACCTCCTTGCCAACATCTGTTGTCACCTATATTTTTTGATCTTAGCTCTTCTGATTATTGTGAGGTAGAATCTCAAGGTCATTTTGATTTTCATTTCCTTGATGACTAAGGCACAAACTTAGCAATATTTATTTCAACTTTTCTTCCCTTGAACTTAGGGCCAAGTAGGAAATTAGAAGAAAAAATGCTGGTATAAGTGAGAATTTACTCTTCTAGTGAGGCAAGTAGACCTTTGAATACAGAATGTCTCATTATAATATACAGCAATAGATCAATTCTCAACAAAGAATGAAACCATAAATATCACTGCTTCTGAGTCTATATCCTTAATTTTCATTTCTTTCTATGAATGGTATATGGAATGGGTCCTACATTTTATCAGTAAAAAGGGTCACAGTAGACCCTGAAATGTCAAGTCATATCTGTGTAATGGATCTGGGATTTGAGATACCACTGCATGATGAATAGTTCTAAAAAAACTCCTTTCTGAATGTAATGTCTTAGACACTTTATGACAGGAAGACAGTTCTAGGGACATTCTAAAATTTTGAATTCTATGATTTTTATTTCTCCTTTGGAAGAAGAAATGATTTTCCTGTTGTCATTCACATGCAGGAGACTGAAGGTCATTTTTTTTCTTACTTGAATATTTCCTGCACCTGTTCAATCACATGATTCTTTGAGAATATTAAACATTCCTTTATGCAGTGAGCACAACCCTGTGAATTTTATTCTTTCCATTTTTAGCCTAACACAAATAAATCATAGCAAGACACAGAGTTATACCGGGCTGAATAAATAATGAATCTTCCCAAGTTTCTTTGCACAGTGTATAATATAATAATTGTGCATTACAAATATTTTCTCCTAATCATTTCTCAAGAATTTTTAACAAAAACTAAAGCATATCTTAAAATGATAAGCTTGAAACTAGACAATGAATAACACCTGAGCTGCTAACTTTTCAGAAAACTCGAAAATTTTTGATCTTTACATTGATTTTTTCTAATTTAATTTTTTTGTTTTGTTTTGAACTGGCACAATAAATAGCTTGGTCACTGTCTATGTTTAGGGCTCATAGAATATTTCACCTTAACATAAATTAAGAAAAGTCCATTTGCCTTTCCATCAAAACTCATCATGATTACTTTATCTGCTCTAGCTTTGCTGTTGAAATATTGTCCTGTGTGATTGGCCATATGTCAACATGCTATTTTATATGTAGTAGGCTTAGAAAAAGCATTTCATTGGGTGTAAAAAAATAACCCTGAAGTATCACCAAGTTTACAAAGTATATTTGTTGTGCAGTCCTTTATCTCTTCTTTTTAGGTAGGAATATGTATTCTTTGTTCCAGGGTCAATTCCTTGTCTTCTGTTATAAGCTTCAGGAACAGTGAGCACTTGTCTTTGTGGCTGATACATTGTTTCTTGCCCCTAACAGTAGAAGGTTTCTCTAATGGCAGGCAATGGTGACATACAACCTTCTAACATAAGCTAATAATCCAAATACTTGAAACCAACTACTTAATGTTAATAATTTTCACATTCACAGAAACCTTGGAGACTACTTAAACTTATTTATGAAGGGACTGGCTTAAAACCAATCTGAGGATGAGGAGCCAAAGAAGGAGTTTTTAGAATACACCTGTAGAGTGAACTAATTCAGTCAAATATTTACAAGAGAAAGAACAGCAATTTTTGAATGAGAATACATGTTCTGAATAAGTTGGCCCCTGTAGGCTCTTATATTTAGAATGCTTAATCACTAAAGAGTGAAAATTATTAAAAGATAAGAAGAATTAGGAGGTGTGGCCTTGTTGGAGAAAGTATCAGGATAGGAGTGGGCTTTGGGCTTTCAAAACCTATGCCAGTCCTCGGTGCTTGTGATCTCTCTCTTTCTCTGTCTCTTTGTCTCTGTCTCTGTCTCTCTCATCAGCTACTTATCCAATACCATGTCTGCCTTTGTGCTGCCATGCTCCCTGTCTATTTGATAATGGACTTACCTAAGCAAACCCATAACTAAACGCTTTTTGTTTATGAGATGTCTTAGTAATGATGTCTCTTCATAGCAATACAACAAAAACTAAAGCAATCATCATTGGATTAGAGGAAACTTATGTAAACCTCCAAAAATTTAATGTGAGACCAAGTCTGACCGATTGACCTGGAAAGTTATACAACCATCAAAGCCCAGTTTTTTTTCAAACTATCTGTATAACACATTATTCAATGAATCATTCTCCATCCCTATTCTTTTGGATCCAATAAGCATTGCATTGTTTGTATTTACCATAGACCTTGCCTTTAACAAATGTAAAAACAGAGATCTGTTTTCTAAATCACAGATATATTCTATGTAGAGCTTCAGAGACAAATTTATAAAGTATCAGAATTCTAGTTTTTTTATAAAACAGAATTGTGACATTAAAGTATGATGGATCGCTGGACTTCTTTGGTAAATAACCTTTATTCACTCTTATTCGACATTTCTTTCTCCTAACTAACCCTTTTTAAAAATGTTTCCTTATCTCTCTACCACCAATCAAAATCAAATATCATATCTCAGTAAGCGCTCAGTGAGCCTTGTTGTCATTTATGAGAAACTTTGTTTGGGCTACTCCATCACAACTTTATGGTCAAGCTTCCAAGATAAACGCATCATCCATCTTTGCTTTGTCTAGTTTTGGTTTTGGTGTTTGCATATAAGAAGCAATAGAATAGAAGAATAAAACATAGAAGAATAGTGATGAAAAGGGAGAAGGGAAAGATGCTAAACTTGATCTGACTTTCTTTCCAACATGTATATTGCAATTTCCTGGATTAAATCTTTTGCATGATTATCCTTGGATGGCTCTTGCTTGTATTACTCAATTATGTATAATTTTACTATTTTCAATGATATTACAAACTCAGTGACAGCCATAGGCTACGACTTAACCTTGTTTGTGTGCTAGTGGTATATTATTCACAGTAATAATCCATTTATATGGCACTTCTATTTGCTGTGAAATTCATATACTCTCTTTATTTTCTACCAGTTTTGAAAAGTGTGCATTATCCTGATTTTGTCAATGAATATATAGATGTTCAAAGAGAGTAAGTGGCTTATTCAAGCTTACAAGTTTGATAAGTAGAATCCAAACACCAGCTCAATTAGGGCTACAAATATTCTTGTGATCCTGGCCATAAGAGCCCAAAGAAGGCACCTCATTAATATTGTCTGTGTTAATGTTTATGAAAAATGCTTCATTTAAATATTTCTAAACATATTAGGTACAATAAGCAGTTTAGAAATGATTGTCAATTTAAAAATTTAAAATTGTTGCTCTATTGTTAACCTAAAGCTAGAATAATTTCTGAAGGACCATCTTACTGTCTAATAGATGTCTGTCTTTTCCTCCAATATGGCATAGTTAATGATTCTGGTTGCAGGTGATTAAATATTTGAATGGCATACAATTTTTAGATTTGAAATTTGTTGATACTAGGTTTGTCAGTAGACATTTCTGTATGGTGGATATGGCACAATAATTTAAATGCAAATCAGCAGTGATATGCACCTGGTCTTGAGTTGCTTTTAATAATACAATCTTTATAGAGTTGTGCAATTTGAGAGTTAGATATGTGATTTGAAATGACTCAGAGTTTAGTCAAGATCCAAATCATTGAAATTTAATATGAACCAAGATGAAGAATTTAATTTGGTCAATTTTCTTAACATAAAAGCAAAACCATAACCAAGCCATTATGATTTCTGTTTTGTGCTGATCAACTATTACTGAGCATGTGGTCGGGTCTGGAATATGGTTAGTATAGCCAATATCATTCCATTGATGAAAACTGACATTCTCTTCCTCAGAAGCTATAAATTACAAATAGTTTCCTGGTTAGGGGTGGGATTTTGTGTCCACTTCCTCTTCTCAGTGCTGGGAGTTTGTATTGCTCTCAAACCCATGTAAGTCTTCGCTTGGTGAGCTCATATGTGCATTTTCCTTTAGTATCTTAAAAAAGCAATTTCTTTGAAATCATCTAACACTGTTGCCTCTTAAAATCTTTCTGTCTCCTCTTTACATATACTCCTGAGGGGAAAGGTGTCATCCAGACCCCCCATTTAGAGCCGAGTGCTACAAAGTCTCTCAGTTTCTCCATTGAATAGTAGTTTTCAAAAATACAGAAGAAATAAATGAGTGAATCAGTTATCTGTGCAATTACTGGGTCATTACCCAGCTTATTTCTGTGTTACTGTGGCATCAAAACTGACCAAAGGCCAGCATTTCAAATGCCTTTAGTGTATTCTTCAATAACCGAGCAGTTAACATTTTTGCCTTTAAACATTATATGAACATAAAACTCAAAGCTAGAATAAACAAATGAGAGAGAACAGGAGACTTCTACTCTCCCCTGAAGGAATACTGAGTTAGTTTGAGATCAGTCATCATTATTCTTGAAGCCCATTAAAAACACATTTGCTCTTGAGTATTCAAACTTTTGTTTATACAGATGACATCGGGTCTCAGTGCATTAGTGGTTCTGCAAATAGGCAAAGGACACTTTCACTTTTGCACTGACAGAATTTGTCAGACAGCATTAATCTCCCGAGAAAGAAAAGCATGAAAAAAAATAGCAATGGATTCAAAAGTAAATTAGATAGGGTGAAGAAATCATTGAAAATTGAATGGTTTTCATGGCACGATAAAAGATTAATGTTTCCTATTTCATTTCTGGGAACATTTGAGGTCTAAGTGTCTGTGGCTTTTCTCATGCACTGTGGCGTTAAAATCTCACATTGAGTATTCATGATAGGAACTTCTATTAGCCATGCATGCCAAAGAGGAAATTATAACACAAAGAAGCTAAATAATACACATTATACTTCACAGCCAGAAGATATCTGATATGGATCAGGCAAAGCTGCGACTTCCAAATAGTGCTGGTTAGTCTACTGTATCAAAGTAAGATAGCAGATAATGCTCAAAGTAACCAAGACACTGAATATGTCTTTAGCTATGGTAGAGTGTCAGTAAAGGAGCATACATTGCTTCTTCTTCTGTGTAGGTCTTAAGAATGTTTTGAGTTTTGAGTAAAATGCAAAAGGAAGGTCTCAGAACATTTTCAATGAGATGCTGGCACAAAAGACACAACAGTAGACTTATGCTAAAAGTCACTGAAATTTCACCATTTTCCCCATTTTTCTTGAGAAACACGCCTGAAAAGTTTGCCTCAGTCATGAAGAATTAAACAAAGGGTAAACTTTTTGGGTTCAGAATAGAGAGGCAAATGAAGGCTGTTTATTCCTAATGTCAGGCTTAGTACAAATATTCATGATAGTCTATTTTATTCATGCATTCACTCTTTCTTTACTCATCAGACTCAAAACATTGACACGAGATACTTGATATGTAGATAAACATTTTCATTACTTTCATTCTTTAACTTAGTTGGTTAAAGGATGTATATCCTATACAAGGTACAAGGATATAAATATGACTTTCTTATTTCCAGGTTTTTTTTTCACCCCCTATTTTGAAATAAAGAACTTATATATTCGTTATGGCTCCTCATTCAAAGTTTGTATCTATGTGAAAAAGAATCAAATATGAACATAAATCAGAGCAGAATATAAACCAGCACATTATATTATAACTTTAGTCGTGGAAACACCATGTTATTGTGATTGCAGTATGCCTTCAGTCCCCGCTGAACAAACCCACAAAGAAACAAACACACAGAACAAATAAACATACACATAGAGTGGGGGAAGAAGAGAAAGAGGGAAATGGAGATGGATACAGAGATGGTAGGGAGATACTGGGGTATTAGTTGGAGATTCAGTAATATATAGAAATATCAACAGAATGCTATAGTAGAGAAACCTATATTGAGACAATTGGACCATTTAGTCTCTTGCAGCAATATTTCATAAAGTCTTCAGAATTGAGTCATGCTGTGGTGGCAATATAAAAAGTTTTATATACTAGCAATGGCCTGGAAAGAAGTCAAAGGCTGTTAGTCTGATTTTTAATCCAGGCTTATGATTGTCTCTAGCTTGATCATAAACAGTATAAATGAAGCTGTTATTTTTTCCCAGGCAATTTGGCTAATGAAATGTCTACTCTAAAGATGAGGTTAGGAGGCAGAACAATCAAAAGCTCCTCACATATCTCTGTCTAATACCACTGCATATATGGTGACAGTATTTACTTAATAAGGAAAGGATGGGGTTAGTAAAAGATACTGAACTCTCACTTGGCCACATTAACCTATCATATGTTGAAGAAAAATAAAGAAACGTTATAAATTTTTTGATGGGTAAGTGGAGACATGTTTCAAAGGAATAATTTGGTGTTCTTTGGCATATAAATGGAACTTAAAATAAGAGAAAGCCGGGCATGGTGGCACACGCCTTTCATTCCAGGACTCCGGAGGCAGAGGCAGGCAGATTTCTGAGTTCAAGGCCAGCCTGGTCTACAGAGTGAGTTCCAGGACAGCCGGGGCTATACAGAGTAACCCTGTCTCGAAAAACAAAAACAAAACAAAACAAAACAAAACAACAACAAAAAAAGAGAAGTACATTCTGGAGAGATGATTCAGTAGTTAAGTATTTTCTTCAGTCTTCCAGAGGACCTGAGTTCCATTCTCAGAAGCCCACAATGGCCTGCATCTCCAGCTCTGAGGAATCCTAGATACCCTGTTGTGACCTTGAGGGTTCCAGTATACAATTGCCATACACTCACAATATATTGATATATGTCACTATCCTCTGAGTCACACATTTGATGCCTTGGAGATTCAGCTGTGTCTGCTTGCAGGGGATCTTCATTGCTGGGGTTACTGACTGTTTATGTTCCCTCACACTGGGGTGAGGAGGGTCACAGGTCCCTCACTTGTTTGTCCCGCTGCTCCCTACCAACTGTCATATGCAATTCTGCCTTAACTGCATGTGGGCTTTTGAAGAGTCTTTTGATTAGTCTCAGTAAAGACTAGGAAAGGAAGGGCTTCATTTGCTGGGCTATGAGAAGGTACTTATCCTGGCTGGGTGACAACTTTGGGGGGGATAGCAGTCATATTCCAGTAAGGTATCCCTGATCTATGCTATGTAGTATAGCTCAATAAACTCAGTTTTCGGAAGTGATCTTTCGTGGAATCATAACAGTTTGTCTTGGACCTTAGAAAGACGATTGTGTGCAGTCTCAGCCCAAGAAGAGTCTTTAGCAATACACACACACACATAAACACAAATAACAAAGAAATCTAAAATAAATGTAGTATTTAGGCTTTCTTGGATAAGTAGTTTCTATAGAGGAAGAAAAGAGGCTCAGGATACATTGGGAGTCTCTTCAGTATTAAAATGTGTTATCATGTAAAGATATAAAGAATGTCTATTTATCCCAGATGGAGAAGATATTAACCTACCAAATGCATCGAGGTTTTTATATGAGTCCAGTTTTGTGAGTCAATGAGTTTATTATGGTGCCCTACAAGAACGCAGGCAACCATAAACAGTTGCAGTACCAAAAACTCCCTTGTAAGTTCTATGAACTTCTTGAACCTTCTTCTCTACCTAGGAGGAAGGGTGATCTTGTAGGTCCCATGGTGATCACAGAGGATCTGTTTCGAGACAGCAATGATGCATGCCCAACCGTTCAGTTATGAACAAGATGACAAAGGAAGTAAAATAAGACTTGAATGTGAACAGCGATAGTGTTAAAACTGCAATATGAAGAATGTGTCCTTATCTTATTTACTGATCGACTCTTGTGAACAATTGACATTTCCTAAAATTAGCATGGAAGTAAGAAAATTTGTTTATTTTCCTCTTAAAAAGGTGTGAATTATAGTGACCTTCTACTAAGAACAATTGATTAGAGATTAAAAACAGTGTTGGTGTCCCTAAGGAAGACAAACAAAAGTCTCCAAAACAAAATGGCCCTAACATTGAGCAAATTAAAAAACCAAACCAAACCAAACCAAACCAAACCAAACAAAACAAAAATGACTCTACCTATCAGGCATTTACTTTTCTGTTCCTCTTAATTGTTTTCTTCCTACATGGTCCTAAGAAAGACTTGAATAAAGTTCATTTCCCAACTCATGTGAGTGCTCGTGTTCTTTAGTACTCAGCCTGCTTATAGGGCACTCCAGGACGCGGTGTTGTGGGGGCGGGGAACGCTCCTTGGAGACTGGATATTTGCAGTTATTAACAGGAACTTTGAGTAGCTAGAAATGACATAGTTGTTTCTCCATGAAATTTGGCTGCTTCAAGAAAGATGTTGCTGGGGGTAGAGGGTTCAGAGGACCGGAGGAAGAAAAAAGGGTTTGCATACGGCCTTGTTTTACTGCATACGTGTATGAAACTTTTCAAGGATAAAGACAAAGAATTTCATGTAGAATGGCAAAATATCAATGCCACAATTTATTCCTTGCCTTTTACCAGGCACAGCTGATAAAGGCACGGCTGCTTCATCCACTGAGAAGACACTCACCTAAAAGAACATAACACGTTGTTATGTTCCTCTTCTCCTTCTGATTTCTTTTGCTTTTATGACAGTGTTTCTTCATCTTGATCAAGAGGGCTTTGCATTAGCTCAAGCAGTCCTCTCATCTTGGGTTCCAGAGCAGCAGCAAGGACAGATGAACATCCTTATGCTCAGCCCAACTTGTGAGTGATTAGAATTGTTTAGCCTTGTAGCACCTTATGAAAACCCAGGGTTTCATTAAAGAAATAACAAATACAAATAGAACTACACATGGGCTCTATTATGCAAACTCCATTGATATCTCTGTTCTATCTTGCAGTTTCTAGGTTGAGCCTCTGCTTTTAAGGAATATAGAGGCCTCTAAAGCATATCTTCAATGTAAAATACACATCTGCCTTGGATTCCTCATGGGTCACAACTCTAGTCACCAACTCTCTGTTTTGCCCAGGTTTTATCCACATACTCTTGTATATTCTGCTTTAATTAGACAAATAGCATTGCAACCTGGTTACATTTTTTTAAAAAGAATAGCAGAAGAAACAAGTTACAATCAGTAAACATGAAAAATAGTAATGCTAGCCATTTATTCTGAGTGGTTGCACATAAATCTGTGGCTTAAATGGCTCCCCATATGCTAGTTATTATTGGAACTGTGCTGCCTTTCAGCTTCCTATATTCCTTTTTGAGGGAATTTCCCAGGTTGCCTATCTATCCTTTCCCCAAGGCTTTCCCCAAATACATCTCTTTATTAGCAGCTGCCACACAGGCCTGTGTTGCTCATGTCATACTGAAAGATATGGTCTATGAGGCTTTGATTGAGAGCTGAGCATAAACAAACTGATTCCTTGGAATCCATTCCTGTTGTACTGGCCTCAGAAACATTTAGAGCTTTCTGAGGTTGTTATACTGATTATGTAAGCTTCTGGTTCCCAGACCAAGTGGTACCAGCTGGAACAACTGTGCTAAAACTGTAGCACTTGGTTCTCCATTGAGATCAGCTCTGTAATTCAAGGGACCTTTCTGGCTATGTGGTCTCTTTGCCTGTTTATTTATTTATTTTTTTTATCTTGCCTACCACTTGTCTTACCTTAATGGTTTGTTATCCTCATTCTTTGGGACTGCTTGTTATACATAAGTCTATGATAAATACCCACTATAAATTGTTAACTAACTACTGATTTCAAGACACTTAATGGGGGATGTACATGTCAGAGATTGTTTATGTAAGGGCCATGCTTCTGTGGGGAAATGATTTCAAAAGGTTTACAAACTACAACTAAAAGATTATATTTTGAACTAAATTAAGAATAATAAAATGTTTTCAGCATAGCCTTTAGCAATGACATTGTAATAACAGATTCTCATGAGGTAACTGGCTCCAAATTTAATCATTCATTGTTTAATAACAAGAATTAATTTCCCTCAGAGGGGGCCAATATACTTACAGGATAATTTCAATGTCAGATCTGAAGTGTTTTTTTTTTTTTCCAAAAAATTTAAAGTAGTTCTTAAGTATAATGGTAAGAACACTGCAGGTGCTATATTTTATGAGAACAAGATCATTGTGTTTCAAAAACTTTAAATAATTTTAGCAATACTGCAGAAAACAATGCTCTCAGAGACAGGAAGCATATGCATTTGCAAAATTAAGTGAAGAAAGAATGATGTCACATAGCAAATAGGAAAGTCATTCCAAGGACAGTTTATGTAATAAAGCTGAACATCAGAAGAGATGTTTCTAAAGCCTGTATGAGGGAACATGGTATAGGACTATAGTTCCTTCAGAAGTAAAACGTAAGTTATGCACTAAAGTCCATGACTCACCCTGTCACAGAGAATGTAAATGGATTAAGTATTAATTCTAAGAGAATTTGTCCTCATTCTTATTTCTACTCACAGACAATCTGGAAATGACAGTTCATGTCACAGGTTTCCAGTCAAATACCAACTGTGGTGCGAAACCTATGTTCAAAGAAATAAAATTTAATAAAACACTGCAGTGCCCATCACAAGACTGGAAACCCAACTGATATGATTTTCTTTTGAATTAACAAGCATGACTTGATGGATTGGTTACTCCATGTGCTGAAAAGCTTAAACCTGTGGGTTATGAAATAGCTGTGAGTCCAGAACAACCTGGGAGATTTAAGATGGGAAAATGCAGCTAACACAATTTCCCAACGAATTAAAACACAGTTATGTCAAGTCTTGAATGTGAAACAAGGAGATTTCTATACTCTTAAAATGACTGCCAGGTTCTACTAGCACCTGACCAATACAGATGCAGACACAGCCAACAATCAGACTGAGTCTGAGGACCCCAATAGAAGAGGCAGGGGAAGGACTGAAGGAGCTATAGGAAGAACACTATCAACTAACTGGATCAACCAGAGCTCCCAGAGACTAAACCACTAACCAAAACGTATACAAGGAGGGACCCATGGCTCCAGTTGCATATGTAGCAGAGGATGACCTTATCTGACACCAGTGGGAGGGGAGGCCCTTTGTCCTATGAAGGTTTGATGCCCCAGCTTAGGGGGATGCTAGAGCAGTGAGACAGGAGTGGGTGAGTTGGAGGAGCATCCTCATAGAAGCAAAGGGGAGGAGAAGAGCGGGGATAAAATGGGGGAGTTGTGGAGGGGTAACCGGGAAGGGGGATATTATTTGAAAAGTAAACAAATAAAATGATTTTTTAAAAAGTACTGTCATTTCATCTTCAAATGGCAGAGCATCTGAGTTGAAGGACCAATAGCCCTGAATACAATGCTAATGGCACACAGCCATGTGAGGCCACTGAGGAGAAACAGTAAGCAGACAGAGACTATGTGAGACTTTACTCTTCCAGAGAGTGTTGACATAACCAAGTCTGTGAATTTGAAACATTTTTCTGAGATCAATCCTTGATCCGTGGACAACTAGATTGTTATGCCCAGTTCTCAGAGAACCCCAGAAGAATGCCAGAAATTGCTAGTCCGATGGAAAAAACAAAGAGTCTTTATTACACAAGCCAAACTGGGGTCGCAAGCCTTCTCCACTGCGCAGGTTAGGAATGCGATACTTGTGTCCAGGGCTTTGGAGTATATATATGTGCATATGTATTACGCTGGGATCCTCGAACATTGGGGTTACATGACTGGGGAGGTGAAAGTCAATTATAGTAAAGTAAAAAGGATTTTCTGAGACTTATGATATAGTAGACATATGAGCAAACAGAGACCATAATAAAGCAGTGAATGCCAATCAACATAGAATTACTAACATGCTGGAGGGAGTTATGGCAACTGCATAAGTGTATTTGTTTGTTTGTTTGTTTATAAATTTTATTTTATTTTTAATTTTTTTTACACTCCATATTCCATTCCTGCCCCCATCTACCCTCAACTCTTCCAAATCCCACACCTCCCCCCTACCCCACCCCTTCTCCATGTGGATGCCCCCACCCCCCACCCCACCTGAACTCTAAACTCCCTGGGGCCTCCAGTATCTTGAGGGTTAGGTGCATCACCTCTGAATGAACACAGACCTGGCAGTCCTCTACTGTATGTGTGTTGTGGGTCTCATATCAACTGGTGCATACTGTCTGTTTGGTGGGTCTAGTGTTTGAGAGATCTCGGGGGCCCAGATTAATTGAGACTGCTGGTCTTTCTACACGATCACCCTTCTCCTCAGGTTCTTTCAGCCTTCCCTAATTCAACAACAGGGGTCAACTTCTTCTTTCCATTGGTTGGGTGCAAATATCTGCATCTGACTCTTTCAGCTGCTCGTTGGGTCTTTCAGAGGGCAGTCATGATAGATCCGTTTTTGTGAGCACTCCATAGCCTAAGTAATAGTGTCAGGCCTTGGGACCTCCCCTTGAGCTGGATCCCACTTTAGGCCTGTCACTGGACCTTCTTTTTTTTTTTTTTTTTTTCCTCAGGTTCCTCTCCATTTCCATCTCAATAATTCTTTCAGACAAGAATAATTATGGGTTAGAAATGTGACTGTGGGATGGCAACCGCATCCCTCACTTGATGTCCTGTCTCCCTGCTGGAGGTGGGCTCCATAATTTCCCTCTCCCTATTGTTGGGCATTTCATCTAAAGTCCCTCTCTTTGAGTCCTGGGAGTCTCTCACCTCCCAGGTCTCTGGTGCATTCTGGGGTTCTCCCCACCTCCAACCTCCTATTTCCTGATGTTGCCTGATTACATTCTTTCTGCTGACCCTCAGGGCTTCAGTCATTTTCCCTTACCCAATGCCAGATCAGGTCCCCCCCTTCCCACTTCTCCCCCCTACCCTGTCCACTTTCCCTCCCTCCCTCCCTCTTTCCCTCTGTCCCTCCCTCTCTCCCTTCCTCTCTTCCTCCCCACTTGTGATTGCTTTCTGCTCTCTCCCAACTGGGACTGAGGCATCCTCACTTGGGCACTTCATCTTGTTGAGCCTTTGACTTCTGTGGACATACTTTGGGCATTCTGTATGTAATTGTGTTTCCGGTTTACAAACATAGCTTAAGAAACTTCAGCTATTTATTAAAATTATCATTTATGAGCTGGAAGGAAATTGTAGAAACTTAAGGAAATGTAAGCACCTTAGAAATATCCACTGAGAAAGCTCACGTGCAGATGGAACTTGCCAATGAGTCAGTCAGGGAATCTGAAGTCTGATCAGAAAGAAGTTATAGAGATTGAAATGTGACCAAAAGAATCGCAAAACAAACAAACAAACAAACAAACAAACAAACGAACAAGACGCTATGTGAGAACAACAGCAGCTAAAAAGAAAGAGGCCACAGTAAGCAAAGCAGTATCAGAAGAAATAAAACCATTCCGAAATTTTCTGAGTTACTAAATTAGAGATCCAAGAAGCTCAAGCAAACCTAAGCAGAAAAAAATTTACACCAAGGGAATAGTAAAGACCAAATATAAAAAAGGAAATTTAGATGCCAAGAAAATCACGCATTATCTAAAGGATAACAAAGTTTCATATGGCCATAAATTTTTTTACCAAGAAAATGTCAACTTTACATGCTAAAAGACCCCAATAATCCCTGAATTCCTTTTGGACTGAATTCTTGTTCTGAAGTAAATATGAACTAAAAACATTTTTAGGTGTTTCTGGTTCAGCCAGAGAAGATGCACTTAACCCTCAAGAGACTGGAGGCCCCAGGGAGAGCAGAGGTCTGGTGGGGTGGGGGAGTGGGTGGTGGGGACATCCTTGTGGAGGTGGGTGAAGGAGGTATGGGATGAGGAACGGTCAGAGGGTAGACTGGGAGGGGGATAAAATTTTGAGTGTAAAAAAAAAGATCAAATAAAATTTAAAAAAAAAGAAAAGAGAAGAAAATAATATTTTCAGATAAATAGTTTTTAAGCTAATGTAGGATTCCATATACTTACTAGAAGCTATAGCCAAGGAATGGACTACCAGAAGTTTCTTTTGAAATAATAAGTGTTCTCTCACACTTTCATTCATATACATATATAACATATTTTGACTATATATGTCCTCATTGCCTACTCTTATGTCCTCCTCACGCTAAATCTTTTCTTCCTGACAAATTCATTTCCTTCCAAACATTGCTTTTCTAGTTTTGAGTAGACTTTCTTGTATGACCATGGGTAAGAGCTGTTTACCTGAGCATAGGTTTGAACAGATTTACAGTGATAGATGTGAATTCTCCTTTGTGCTGATGGAAATTTGGTGTCTATTGTTCTGCTCCACATGGCTTACTCATCCTGCCTTTTTATTGCACTCAGTAGCAGTAGCCAGGCGTGACACCTCCCACAGTGAATTGGCTCATCCTACATCAATAATCAATCAAGAAAATGCAGCACAGGCCATACTGGTGGGAACAGAGTCCCCTTCTTCCACAACGAGTCTAGCTTGTATCAAGTCAACACACCACCTAGCCAGCACACCTCCATAATAGTGATTAGCATAATTGTACTATTGGAAAAATCTTGATTATCAGGCTGGAATTGTATCATTAGAAATTTATTTCAAGGGAATAGGAATATTTAGAAGAAAGATTTTTGCCATTGCTTTATGGTTTGTGAATTTGGTTTCTCTTTTGAAGCAGTGCATTCACACAGATCTTCAGCAATGTCCCCAGGTGGATTGAGGACCAACCTGTATAGCAATATCATTAGTAGTAAAACATTCAAGTGTCTATTGGTATCACACTTACCTTTCCCCATCTTCAGTAATCCATTGATTTAAACTGGTCTAGACCAGTAAAACTAAGTAAGGAATAAAGGTTATGCTAAAAAGCTGAGGACCAAAATGACACAATCATACCTTACTATGCATTTATTTAAAACCCAGGCCTTGACTGTATCCTACAACTTTGGTATATTAGCTTTTTAAATGTAAACTTTTATATTTTAAGAATTTTATTTATGGGTACATATTTACATTGTTTCTACCCCTTTCTCTTTCATTCTAAATCCTTCTGTGTCCTCTCCACTCACTCTCAAATTCATAACTTCATATTCTTTATTATTGCTTTACATACACCTGCTGAGTTCATTCAGAGTTGCTGTGGTATATTTATGAATAGGGATGACACTTCTGATTGGATAACCTATCATGGGAGCTCATTCCTAGAGAAGACAGATTCTCTCTCTCTCTCTCTGTCTCTGTCTCTGTCTCTCTCTCTCTCTCTGTCTCTCTCTCTGTCTCTCTGTCTCTGTCTATCTCTCTCTCTCACACACACACACACACACACACACACACACACGCAGAGCAGCCATTAATTAAATCTATCTTTATCTAGTTGCAAGGCATTGTGAAATTTCCTCAGTTGGTAGGTGGACTGGTGTTATCCTTACGCAGGTCTTGTTTGCATGGCCTTAATTTTGAGATTTAATGGATACAGCTTCCCTGCCATGTCTGGATAAGTTTAAAGGTAATAATAAAATTTCTATTCTCATCATCTTTCATCTACTCCATGTATCAAAAGCTTAAGATTAGGAAAAACTAAAAAATAATCAGCAGAAAAAGTAATTAAAGAGGGGCTGGAGAACTGTCTCAGCACTTAAGAGAGCTTGCTCTTTGTAGATCAGAGTGCAGTTTCCAGGACCTATGTGCCAGGTGGATTTATGAATGCTAGGTTTTCCAACATCCAACATGTTCTTTTCTTGCCTCAGTTAGCACTAGAACATAAAGCACATATACACATGAATAAAAATAAAATCTTTAGACAATTAATTGAAGGAGTCAGATCATAGATGATTTGGATTTTAGAGTTAACAGGAATTATCTTGAGAAGAAAACAGAACGTCATGGTTTGTATATGGCCAGGGAATAGCACTATTTGGAAGTATAGCCTTGCTGGTGTAGGTGTGTCACAGTGAGTGTGGACTATAATACCCTAGTCCTAGCAGCTTGGAAGCCAGTATTCTGCTAGCAGCCTTCAGATGAAGATGTAGAATTCTCAGCTCTGCCTGAACCATGCCTGCCTGGATACTGCTATGTTCCTGCCTTGATGATAATGGACTGAACCTCTAAACCTGTAAGTCGGCCCCAATTAAATGTTGTCCTTATAAGAGTTGCCTTGGCCATGGTGTCCGTTCACAGCAGATAAACTCCAACTAAGATAAAGAGAGATCTAGGCAAAGGAACACAGATGTTAGATAGTAGCATAATTTTATTCTAGAGGTGAAATATAAAAGACTTAAACCAAAGAACTCATTAGAGTGGCATATATGTATGTGTGATCTAGTACTTATCCATCATAATAATAATGAAATCCTGTCATTTGCAAGATGTGTGGAACTGATATTGTTATTATGTAAATTATGCTGGATTCAATAGAAAAATAACACATTATCTCTCATGTGGAAATTAGTTTCATAACAAACATGGAGTCTAGAAGGGGGGCTGTGATAGTTAATCTTTACAATAAACTGGATTAGATTAAGGAGTGCCTAAAAATTTTGGAATGCACATCTCATGGTTATCTGGGAGGCAGAGTTTAGGTAGAGTTGGCTAGGGCATAGAAACTTCCCTGAAGCTGAGCAGTGGTGTGGAGTGACTTGCTGTGCCCAAAGCCAGTAATCTTAACAAAAGGCATCTAGCCATTCTTACTGGTGTGAGGTGGAATCTCAGGGTTGTTTTGATCTGCATTTCCCTGATGATTAAGGATGTTGAACATTTTTTTTTTAATTTTTTTCTCTTTATTAGATATTTTCTTCATTTACATTTCGAAAGTTATCTAGAAATTTCCCCTTACTCTCCCGAATCCCTGCCCACTCCCCTACCCACGCCCTCCCACATAATGGCCCTGGTCTTCCCCTGTACTGGGGCATATAAAGTCTGTATGAGCAAGGGGCCTCTCCTCCCAATGATGGGCAACTAGGCCATCTTCTTCCATATATGCAGCTAGAGACATGAGCGCAGGGGAAACTAGTTAGTTCATGTTATTCTTCCACCTATAGGGTTGAAGACCCCTTCAGCTCCTTGGGTACATTTTTTCAAGTGCTTCTCAGCCATTCGGTATTCCTCAGTTGAGAATTCTTTGTTTAACTCTGTGCCCCACTTTTTAATGGGGATATTTGATTTTCTGGCATCCACCTTCTTGAGTCCTTTATATATATTGGATATCAGTCCCCTATCTGATTTTGGATTAGTAAAGATCCTTTCCCAATCGGTTGGTGGCCCTTTTGTCTTGTTGACAGTATCTTTTGCCTTACAGAAGCTTTGCAACTTTATGAGGTCCCATTTGTCAATTCTTGATCTTACAGCACAAGCCTTTGCTGGTTTGTTCAGGAATTTTTCCCCAGTGCCCATATCTTCGAGGCTTTTCCCCACTTTCTCCTCTATAAGTTTCAGTGTCTCTGGTTTTATGTGGAGGTCCTTCAACCACTTAGACTTGACCTTAGTACAAGGAGATAAGAATAGATCATTTCCCAGTCTTCTACATGATAGCTGCCAGTTGTGCCAGCAACATTTGTTGAAAAGGCTGTCTTTTTTCCAGTGGATAGTTTTAGCTCCCTTGTCAAAGATCAGGTGACCATAGGTGTGTGGATTCATTTCTGGGTCTTCGATCCTATTCCATTGATCTACCTGTCTGTTGCTGTACCAGTACCATGCAGTTTTGTTATAATTGCTCTGTAGTACAGCTTGAGGTCAGGCATGGTGATTCCACCAGAGGTTCTTTTATTGTTGAGAAGAGATTTCGCTAGTCTAGGTTTTTTGTTATTCCAGATGAACTTGCTAATTGTCTTTTCTAGATCCTTGAAGAATTGAGTTGGAATTTTGATGGGGATTGCATTGAATCTGTAGATAGCTTTTGGCAAGATAGNAAGATACAATTTACTAAACACATGAAACTCAAGAAGAAGGAAGATCAAAATGTGGGCACGTCACCCCTTCCTAGAATTAAGCACAAAGCACACATTGAAGGAGTTACAGAGATCATGTGTGAAGCTGAATCCAAAGGATGGACCCAATGTCTGTGGCTGCCAGGGATCCATCCCACAATCAGCCACCAATCATAGACACCATAGCATATGCCAGCAAGATAGTGCTGAAAGGGCCCGGATATAGCTGTCTCGTGGGAGACTATACCAATGCCTGGCAAACATGGAGGTCGAAGCTCACAGTCAGATATTAGAATGAACACAAGGTTCCCAAAGAAGGAGCTAGAGAAAGTACCCAAGGAGCTGAAGGGGTCTTCAACCCTATAGGTGGAAGAATAACATGAACTCACTAGTACCCCCTGAGCTCATGTCTCTAGCTGCATATATAGAAGAGGTCGGCCTAGTTGGCCATCATTGGAAAGAGAGGCCCCTTGGTCATGCAGACTTTATATGCCCCAGTACAGGGGAACACCAGGGCCAAGATGTGGGAGCGGGAGGGTAGGGGAGCAGGGCCGGGAGGGGGGAGGGTATAGGGAACTTTCTGGATAACACTTGAAATGTAAATGAAGAAGTTATCTAATAAATATTGGAAAAACAAAACAAAACAACAAAAAAAAACCAAAAGGCATCTAGAGATGTTAGTTTTAATTCCTTCCTTCCTTCCTTCCTTCCTTCCTTCCTTCCTTCCTTCCTTCCTTCCGTCCTTCCTTCCTTCCTTACTTTTTTCTTTCCTTCCTTTCCTTCTCTCTCTTTCTCTCTTCCCTTACTTCCTTCTTTACTTCTTCCTTCTTTCCTCCTTCCCTCTTTCTTTCTTTCTTTCTTTCTTTCTTTCTTTCTTTCTTCCTTCCTTCCTTCCTTCCTTCCTTCCTTCCTTCCTTCCTTCCTTCTTTCTTTCTTTCTTTCTTTCTTTCTTTCTTTCTTTCTTTCTTTCTTTCTTTCTCTATTAGGCATGTACAATGGAGATCTGATAAAAAGTATAAAGGAATAAACAAGCAAATTAGATCAGGGATGTCTTGCTCTGTGTGTGTATGTGTGTGTGTGTGTGTGTGTGTGTGTTTGTGTAATAATCCTAGATTTGACTGCTAATTTCTTTGATGTATATATAACTAATTAAAATTGAATGAATGGAATGTCTTTTATGACCTTATAGATTTGAAGTTTGTAAGATACTTAAAAACAGAAACTTATATAGGATATAATACTGTATAAAACTGGAAGGCATGTTTTTCTCTTCATCTTTATGATTATGATCATAAAGGGTATACCAAATACCATTTGTAGCTTAGACTAACAAAATGAGGAAGTCCAAATTAAACAACTGGTCTATAAGATTAAGAACATCTTCCTGAAAAAATAGCTGAGCATGAAGACAAAAGAAACTGAAACACACAAGTGCAGATAGCATGAATTAAAGCACATTAGGTTGATAATAAAATTTTAATTTTTTACAATTACCTAAAAAGATAGACAGCATGAGAAGATAAATGAATTGTTGAGTGAAAGCTAAAGTAAAAAAAAAAAAAAAAAAGCTGACTACATTTAATCAAGACCTCATTTATGTGACCTGAAAAGGAAAACAATAAGGATCTGCAAGAAATCTGATACCATGTTCTCCATATTTTTAATGTGTAGCAAACTCTTTTGAGAAGAGTGTAATAAAGAAACAAATGGAAATATCCCAGAGGAAAACTTTAAAGCAAAGTATTAGTGACCCCACAAATGAGTCTTGTGACTAAAATTCACATATAACCATATATTCACTTGCAATATGTACCAAAAAAAAATCCAGATAAGGAGTGTTCAGGGAGAAAGGAAACTTCTAGTGTGAATAAAACACTCTACTAGAAAAATAAATAAGTATCTGGGGAATATCTGTGATGAAGAGAACAGTGAGAGTTTGTAATAGCCCCTAGCTGGGAGTGAATCAAAGGTGGCAGAAAGCTAAATTTTTGTCTCTTTCAACAATTTATTTAATTTACTTATAGCTTGAGCTCAGTGAAAATCAATTCTATAATATAAGAAGTTACATAAATAAACAAGTACAATCAGATTCAGCATTAGGTAAGAAGTAAGAGAGAGCATTTGCTCTCTCTCTCTCTCTCTCTCTCTCTCTCTCTCTCTCTCTCTCTCTCACACACACACACACACACACACACACACACACATAGGAGCTTCAGTATGGTATCATCTGGCTACTCACATGTAGGTATATAAAGATGAAGGTAACACACAGTGGTTTGACATGACTTCTGTGACATACCAGACAAAAACTTTTGAAAGTATCAGTGTATTACCATGCAAACCAAAGTATCCTTTTTTTCAGGGACTGCCTATGGTTTTGAATGTTTCTTTGTGTCAAGGATGTTCACCACTAAATCAAACCTCAGAACAAAAGAAGCATGAAAATGTGCACAAATAAAAACATAGAATTTTGAAATTAGTTTAGGTCATACAATTATTTTCTTTGAAACCAGCTAACCTAATGAATCCAGTATTCTTGTTGAATAAAATCAATGATAGGAGTTGCCTTTCTCTTGATGTTTTTCAAGTAAAATTCATTTGTGATGTTTGGATTTTGGAATTTAATGGAATCCACCATTGACCTACAATGTGTCAATTACTACATAAAGTACAATATAATATCAAATATAAAGTCACAGAAAGAGAAAGGAAAAAAAGTCTTCAGAAAGCAGTGGCTTAACATGTGAACTGTAAGTGTATGATAATAATCAATTACAGTGAAAGAATACGTTAAGAGTTCACAGTAACCACTGACAATTCTTTCTAATATACAAATAAATGGGACTGAGGAGGTTTAAAAGTATTATTCAACTCTTTTACGGCCTTATAGATTGAATGAACCAACTGAAAAATAAATCTGTATCTCACATCCCATCTTTTTGAAAATCTTTTTTATTGGTTAACTTGTTTATTTACATTTCTTTTTTTTTTTTTTTTTTTATTTTTTATTTTTTAATTTTTTTTTTATTTACATTTCTAATGCTATTCCCTTTCGCAGATTCTTCTCTGAGAATCCTCCATCCCAGCCCTCCTCCCATCTCCTCCCCGAGGGTACTCTCCCAACCACATGACTACTTCCACCCCACTGCCCTAGCATTCCCCTATCCTGGGGCATCAAGCCTTCACAGGACCAAGGGACTCCCCTCCTTTTGATGCCAGACAAGGCCATCCTCTGCTACATATGCAGATGGAGCTATGGGTCCCTCCATCTGTACTCTTTGGTTGGTGGTTTAGTCACTGAGAGATCTTGGTGGTCCAGTTAGTTGATGCTATTGTTCTTCCTGTGGGGTTGCAAACCCCTTCAGTTCCTTCAATCTTTCCCCTAACTCCTCCATTGGGATCCTCCTGCTCAGTCCACTGATTGGCTACAAGCATCCACATCTGTATCAGTAAGGCTCTGGCTAGGCCTCTCAGGAGACATCCATAACAGGCTCCTGTCAGCAAGCACTTCTTGACAACAGCAGTAATGTCTAGGTTTGCTGTCTGCATATGGAATGAATCCCCAGGTGGAGAAGTCTCTGGATAGCCTTTCCTTCAGTCTCTGCTCCACTTTTTGTCCCCATATTTCTTTAGACAGGAACAATTGTGGGTTAAAAATCTGTATCCCACATCCCATCTTTAACTCTAAAGACCTATTCTTACTCAAGGAGTAGTTTTAAGTGTCCACATTTTAGAAGCACAACTAGGAAAATTATATTTCATTTGGGATGTTATCACTCTTGAATGTGTACATAAAACTCTAGAAAAGTTAATATTGCCATATATTACTGTTCACCGTAGTTAGAATTTCTATGGCTGCAACAAACATCATGAAGTTGAGGAGGAAAGGGATTATTTGGGCTCATGAATCCACATCACTCTTTGTCACCAAATGCAGTCAGGACAGGAACAAGCCATGGAGGGGTGCTGCTTAGTGGCTTGCTTAAATTCCTTTTGTTCACCCTGCTTCCTTATACATCCCAGGACCACCAGCCCAGCAAAGGTGCTACCCAACCATTCCTCACTCATTGAGAAAATACCTTATAACTGGATCTCATAGAGGTATTTCTCCAACTGAAACATCTTTCTGATCATTCTAAGTTGTGTCAATTTAGCACACAAAAACAGCTAGTACACAGCCTTTGCATGTCATTTAACCCAATCAAATTGGGAAGGCTCAACATTTTCTATGTTGACAAAATGAGGAATTAATAGATTTGGTGTTTGTTTGTTGGTTTATTTCCCATCTTTAAAAAAAAAAAAAAGTGTCACATATATTCCCAGCTCCCAAATGCAAACATATTTGTGTACTTCTTTATAGCTTAACAGCTGTTGAAAGGTGTTGTCCACTCTTGCGCGGGGGGGGGGGGGGAGGATTCTTCCATAATTTTTATAAATACTGTTTTAGACCTGAACAATAATGTATCTCTTACTTGATTACAGATCCAATCAAGCTAATATTTCAGTTTATATCACTCTTGCCCAGACAAAGAAAGCTTCCTAGCTCAAGCCTTCCCCCATCTTAGCAGATGGTTTTCTCCCCATTATTATTTTGGTCTCAAGTAAGGAATACATCTTTTTTGAGTCAAAGTAATTTTAAATAAAAGTTGCTTGTTAACTTAATTCATTTGGAATTTAAGTGTGTTGTAGATAGACTGTTACCCCTACGGTGCTGCTTTACATCATCATGTTTTCATTAAAATCGCATTCAGAAGAGACTGACTGATACTGAAGCGACCACTCACAATTACTGAGGTTATATCTATTATGAATGAAGAGACATTCCTACCTTCATTCATGTTCCTTATTGCTTAAATGGTAAATGATTGACTACTTTCCTCAATATCCACAGAATAAAAGAACAGCTTTAGAATTCTTTTATTTTTGTGTATATGTGAGTGTTTCCGTATATATGTGCACCACATGAGAGTAGTACCTGTGGAAGCAAGAAGAGGGTGTCCGGTCTGTTTGAATTAGAGATATGGTAGTTGGGAATCACCTGATATTGATTCTTTAACATTGGGTCCATTGAATGAAAATAAAAGCTAGTGCTCTTATCTTCTGAGTCATCTTTCCAGCCCTCATATGATAGTCTTTCATATTTTAAGAAAAAGCCCACACAATGAAAAAAAAAAGATATTTCAACCCAGTATTTAGGATGTGGTTCAGTTAACAAATATTCAGAGGCAAGCTTCTGAGGCAGATACTAAGATCACAGAATATTGCAACAAATAAACTAGAGAAATACCCACATTTTAGGGTATCACCAGCCTTAAATGAACAAGGTTATTTACTAAGAAATAGATTGGAATATGATGTGTTTTACTACTAAAAGAAGTATATTCTCTTATAGGAAAAAATGATAAGACTTGTCCCAAAGGCCTAAAGAAGAACACTTATTGGGAGAGAAAGAATGGAAGAATAAATAGAACTTTGCTAGTATGAGGAGCCTGTAATTAAAGCTGGTTATGTGGAGAGAATTTAAAATAACATTATTTTCTTCAGTGGTGTAGTGACTGAAAGGTTGATACTCCATCCTTCAGTAAAGAATCTCACACTCACTCTCAGGCAAGCAGCCTTACTCAAACACTATGGCTTCTACACAGAAATAAAGCTAAGAAAGAATGAAGACTTTCCAGAAAGAGGAAGGGTTTCAGCAGAAGATACATGGGGATGAAGACAGACTAACAGGAGTTCGAAACAACTAAAATTTATTATATGGATACATGAAAGAATCAAATAAAATATTAAACATGGTTTAAAACTTTTGTACATGTGTACACTTATGGGTACCTATGTGTGAGTGCAAGTACACATGTGTGTAAAGGGGATATGCAGTGGTGTGTGTGTGTGTCTGTGTGTCTGTGTGTTTGTGTGTGTGGTGTGTCTGTATGTATGGTGTCTCTGTGTGTATGTAGAAAAACACCAGAGGGAAACCTTTGGTGTTATCCTTAAGAGTACTGAACTACTTTGAGTTAGGGTCTCTTATTGCTCCATAGAAAATAATTAAAGATAGACTGTCTGGACATCAAGTCCCGAGGATCCTCCTGTTTCTGTCTCCCCAGTGTTGGGATTACAGAAATGTATGAGCATACCAGTTATTTATAGACAAGTTCTGGGGATTAAAATTGAGTCCTCCTGCTGGCCTGGCAAGCATTTCACTGACTGTATCATTTTCCTCAGTTCTGGATATGATGTTGTAAACAAACAAACAAAAAAGACCAGGAATGGCAGTGCTCCGAGAAAATTAAAACCAGGAACATTGATGGGACACTGTTGTCTATACCAGGGAAATTCTTCGTTGTTCATAGAGCTCAAAGAGAAAACATAACTATGAATTGGATGTATGTAGAACCTTCACACACTCATGTGTATTGGATCACAACCTAAAATTTAGCTGAGGAGTCAGACAGAAGGCAAAGAAGAACAGGAAGCCAGAGTTAATTAAAGTCCAGCATCTGTCTACTGAGTGTTTGTATTGTCAGTCTTTGCTAAGACTGAGGAACTTCAGTGTGATTGCAAGGATGAAAGCAAGAGGGTGCTGGGCAGAAGACATAGCAAGAGGTAATTAAATGCTAGCAGGAGTCTGGAGATAATTGAATAGTTTTTAATGAGGGAAAGCAGGAACCATTATCTAGATACATTGACTACTACAGAGTGGAATATTTTGAATCTACACATCCCCCTTTTTTGATACCATGATTAGCTAAATAAATCTTTATACCAATCTTCATTGAACATTAGATATATATAGATGAACAGGCTTTTAAAATTTTTAATTCTATATTTCAGAAAACCTATTTGAATAAATGAAACAAGAGAGTTTGCACATATGAAGTCATATAGATTAAACCAGCTTGCATATACTTTACTCAAGCTCAAGTCAGACCAAATACATGGGAGGAAAGGTGAACACAAAGTCTCACTCTGAGTTGAAAAACTCTTGGAGTTATATTGCTACTGGGAGAGAATGTGTTTTCATCAACAATGTAGTACCTGCTATTCCACTCTAGGGTGAGTCCCAAGCTTAGAAGTAGGTATCAAAGTTAAACCAGGATCAGATAAACCATGTCAACAGTCCCATAACCTGTAAAGGAGTAGAAGTAGACATTAATAGTCCCCTAGCCAAAAAAAAAAAAAAAAAAAAAAAAAAAAAAGCCCAAGACCAGATGGGTTTAGTGCAGAATTCTATCAGAACTTCAAAGAAGACCCAATACCAACACACTTCAAACTATTGTACAAGACAGAAACAAAAGGAACACTACCCAATTCATTCTATGAAGTCACAATTATGTTTATACATAAACTACACAAAGACCCAACAAAGAAAGAGAACTTCAGACCAATTTCCCTCATACATATCGATGCAAAAATACTCAATAAAATTCTTACAAACTGAATCCAAGAACACATCAAAAGTATCATATATCATGAACAAGCAGGCTTCATATCAGGGATGCAGGGATGGTTCAATATATGGAAATCCATCAATATAATCCACTGTGTAAACAAATAAAAACCACACAAGATTATTTCATTAGATGCTGAGAGAGCATTTGACAAAATCTAACACCCATTCATGATAAAAGTCTTGGAAAGATCAGGAATTCAAGGACCATACTCAAACATACTAAAAGCAATATATAGAAAACCAGTAGCCAACATCAAACTAAATGGAGAGAAACTTGAAGAAATCCCACTAAAATCAGGGACTAGGCAAGGCTGCCCACTTTCTTCTTATCTATTCAATATAGAACTTGAAGTCCTAGCCAGAGCAACAAAAGGAGATCAAGGGGATACAAATTGGAAAGGAAGAAGTCAAAATATCACTATTTGCAGATGATATGATAGTATATATAAGTGACCCTAAAAATTCCACCAGAGAACTCCTAAACCTGATAAACAGCTTCAGTGCAGTAGCTGATATAAAATTAACTCAAACAAATCAATGGCCTTTCTCTACACAAAGGATAAACAGGTTGAGAAAGAAATTAGGGAAACAACACCCTTCACAATAGTCACAAATAATATAAAATACCTTGGTGTGACTCTAGCTAAGGAAGTGAAAGATCTGTATGATAAGAACTTCAAGTCTCTGAAGAAAGAAATCAAAAAAGATCTAAAGAGGGAAAGATCTCCCATGCTCATGGATTGGCAGGATTAATATAGTAAAAATGGTTATTCTGCAGAAAGCAATCTACATGTTCAATGCAATCCTCATCAAAATTTCAACTCAATTCTTCACAGAGTTAGAAAGGGCAATTTACAAATTCATCTGGAATAACAAAAAAACCTAGGATAGCAAAAACTATTCTCAACAATAAAAGAACCTCTGGTGGAATAGCCATCCCTGACCTCAGGCTGTACTACAGAGCAATTGTGCTAAAAAACTGCATGGTACTGGTACAGTGACAGACAGGTAGATCAATGGAATAGAATTGAAGATCCAGAAATAAACCCATACACGTATGGTCACTTGATCCTTGACAAGGGAGCTAAAACGATCCAGTGGAAACAAAGACAGCATCTTCAACAAATGGTGCTGGCACAACTGGTGGTTATCATGTAGAAGAATGTGAGTTGATCCATTCTTATCTCCTTGTACAAAGCTCAAGTCTAAGTGGATCAAGGAACTCCACATAAAACCATAGACACTGAAATTGATAGAGGAGAAAGTGGGGAAAAGCCTTGAAGATATGGGTGCAGGGGAAAAATTCATGAACAGAATAGCAGTGGCTTGTGCAGTAAGATCAAGAATTAACAACTGAAACCTCATAAAATTGCAAAGCTTATGTAAAGCAAAAGACACTGTCAATAAGACAAAAAGGCCACCAACAGATTGGGAAAGGATCTTTATCAATCCTAAATCTGATGGGGGATTTATGTCCAATATATACAAAGAGCTCAAGAAGCTGGACTCCAGAAAATCAAATAACCCTATTAAAAACGGGCTAAAGAGCTAAGCAAAGAATTGTTAACTGAAGAATACTGAATGGCTGAGAAGCACTTGAAAAAATGTTCAACATCCTTTTTTTTTTTATTTAATTCCTTTTTCCCCACTTTTTATTAGATATTTTCTTCATTTACATTTCAAATGTTATCCCAAAAGTGCCCTAAACCCTCCCACATTCCCCGCCCTGCTCCCCTACCCACCCACACCCACATCTTGGCCCTGGCATTCCCCTTTACTAGGGCATATAAAGTTTGCATGACCAAGGGGCCTCTCTTCCCAATAATGGCCAGTTAGGTCATCTTCTGCTACATATGCAGCTAGAGACATGAGCTCTGGGGGTACTAGTTAGTTCATATTGTTCTTCAATCATTAGGGAAATGCAAATCAAAACAACCCCGAGATTCTACCTCATACCAGTCAGAATGGCTAAGATAAAAAATTTCAGGTGTCAGCAGATGCTGCCTAGGATGTGGAGAAAGAAAAACATTCCTTCATTGTTGGTGAGATTGCAGGCTGGTACAACCACTGTGGAAATCATTCTGGTAGTTTCAATGGGCATGTATTAGGTTAAATCATGTCATTGAGATATAATTTCCGTAAATAAACAATAAATGTTTTCACTGAACTGTTTATTATCTTTTGTTGTAAGTTAATTACCAGATATATTTTTAAAGTATGAGGGCATTTTCGTGCATATTATTTCTAATAAAATTGAACGTTATGCATGCAAGGGTTTAACATCATTCATACATCCTTGGGGATGCTCAGCTTGTATCATGTATGTCCCATGGAAGCTCCTAAGTCATCTCGATAGACTCCCCACAGTCTTTGGTTGTTTTGACATATATTTTTCCATATTCAAAAATGTTATAGACTCACTGTATACATTCTTTTCAGAGGAATCTAAATCCTTTGAAAACTTTTAAAGTAAAGCCTTCTATCAGAGCAATATGTAAATGTTCTAGGGAGGAAAAAGTTGCAAGATGTAAAAGGAAAGGGCAATAAATCCAACCCGTGTTGGGAAGGGTATGAAATGTGGGCTTACAGAGGCCAAGGTGAATTTAACTGTACGTACCAGGAGGGAAGGAGGAGAGGTTTGAAGCAGCTGGGCTTAAGCTTAGAGAAGTGCCTGTGGGCAGCAGAGCAAGTTTGGTTCATTGATGTCTATTTTCTCTCTGATGTGGGTGGCGACATCATCTGTAGACTATGAGAGGAGGTGGAGTTTGCTGAGAGGGAAAAACTAAAGTTCCAAATTGACATTCTATCCCGTCTGGTGATTGAAGATTCCTTTTTTTTTTTCAGATGCTTCCTTGACTTAAAATATGTCTCACATTTGACCAGAACTATGCAAAATTATGAGTTGATTAGCAAAATGGTATTTAAATTTGAAATGTCTTCACAAGTATGTGTACAAAAAACTCTAATTCTGCATAAAATGCTCTTTCCTTTCTTATATAAATGCATTTTCTTGTTAATTTCTACTTGTTTAATTATAATCATCTCCTCCTCTTATACACCTGGGCCATTCTCAAGGTTTTTAATATAATTTTATTTCCTCTTTCATGTTAAAATAATTACATACAGACACATGCATGTAAACATAGAAATATCTATGTACTATCATCCATCCACTTACATCTATTCATCCATCATCTACATTCCCGTTTGCAAATACACATATGCATTTACTATTGTTCTTTACAATCTGATGATAAGACAGAGTTCCAAGGACATTTTTTTTTTCAATATGGAAAGTCATGGGAATTCTTCAATTAAATTGGTAAATTTTATTATTTCCTTTTCCAGACAGAGTTACATATTATTAGGAGTGTTACTATGAGCTTTTTAAGCCAGCTTTACTCTTAATCGATCTGAACCCTTTCTTACCAAATTTTGCCATTACAAGCAAAAAGCATCTAATACTATTCTTGTCATTTTATCTTCATGTATTCATGCTTTTATTTTTATGGGTAGGTCTCAGGAAAGATCTAAGGTCAAGGATATATTCAATATAGATTTCAAATATGCTTCAAGATTGCTTTTAGAAAACCTCTAAATCTTTACATTTCCAGGGAAACGACAGTGCTTTACCTACAGGCTTCACACAGTAAGTGGCATATTATCTCTTCTAAGAAAGTGTTTGTAGAGCTCATAAGGATAAGGGATCTTTTATTGTTTATCTAATTTGCATTTTGCTTATGACTGCAGAAATTGAATGTCTTATATGCTCTTCTGCTTTTTAAAATAACTGTTCTATGAATTATTCAAACAATATCCTTTGTCCATTTACTCATGCAGACTTAAAGTTCTCTGATACATTTGTAAGGTTCCTTTGTTTGTTAAAGTATATGTGTGTGTGTCTGCACAAATATGTGTATGTGCATGATCATATATGCATGAATTAGTATGTGTGTGCATGTGTATCTGTGTGGGTTGATGAGTATTATGTGTATGCATGAATGTGTGTATATTAGTCTCTATGTGCATGACTGTATAAAATGTGTGTGTATATTATATGTATGTGTCTATTTGTATACTTGCCTATATTTATAATCTTCAAAATAAACATGTTAAGAATCTTACTACTGAGTGTAACTTCTTCAACATTTATAATAATTTTCAAATAATATTTAAGACATGTTACTTACTAAAGGCCATAAAATTACCAATAATTTTGTAAGTTTTAATTTTTACTTACACTACTTTTCCCTTATTAATTAATTAATTCATTTATTTATTATTTAATTCACTTTACATCTGGATCACAGCTCCCCCCCCCCCCCAATTTCCTGTCAAACAGCCCTTCCACCATTAAGTGTCCTCTGAACTGGGAAAATTTATGCAACTACTATGTCCTTTTTCCTGTAGAAATGAAAATGTCATAGTTGAAATTCATCATCTTACAAATTACTACCTACATGTTGCTGTTCATACAGAACAAACAAAATGTATGCATTAACTTGCATTAATTCCCCATTGTTTGAGGAGACACTTGCTAACCTTTCCATAGTAGGGTAACCTGGCTAAGGCTTAGCTCATTCACAGATTTCTTATGAGACTTAGCTTTGGGAATAGAAAAAGGGCAGCTGCCGGTCAATATTTTTATGATGAGCGTTACTGTATTACAGGAATGCTGTGTTCATCTATGAGAGATAATAAAGGTATTTGAGGACTGGAATCTGTACTGCTTTATAAAAAAATTATATCTCCCATTATTTGCCATTTCTTTAAAAAATTCTTCATATTCCCTTAGTAACATTACGTGCTTTATCACATATACAATCAGATTGTATTTTCAGCCTGTATGTGAAATGTCAATTAATATCTGTTTATTTCAACCCTTTACACCTATAATAAACAAAGAATCACATAACAATCATTTTATGCATTTTGTAGTTCATGTTCTAGAACTTCTCAAAACATCTTCTTAGAATGAATATGAGAAATCATGAAGAAGCAAGGCAGGTGCTCATTCTGTCATGTGATTAAGTACTCACTTTTACATCAGTTTTCTAGATAATGGTTATGTTTCATGATAAACCACTCACACAGGAAACGGAGTCACTCAACATTTATATTACTTTATTTGACACTGCATTAGATAGGAAATTTGGGCCTTGCCAATTCACCTTTAAATTTAATTTAATATGATAATTAATAACTTCAATTCAAATAATTTATAGAACCTCACAACTTTGTTAGTATAGATTATCCTAAAAATAATAATTTATAGATTAAGGGGTTTTTTTTGTTTGTTTGTTTTCCATAGTGTTATGATTGAAGAGATACCAATGCTCAGACTTGGAGGATCTATTTCTATCTTTCTGATTGGTCATTCTAGCTGAGACTTTACATTCTTCATTTAACATTATCCTAATAAGTTATAAATCTGGTTAAGAATGAAAAGAACATTAGAATGCAAAAAGTAAGTATATTTTTTCTCTTAATGAGTAGTTAAAAATGACTATTTGACTACTTTTCTGACTTTCCTTTTCCAGTCTCCATTAAAGGGAATAAAGACAAGAAAATTCCATCACTTTCCTTCCTGTACATACAATGCTCTGTGGAGTACCATTGGCAAAGGACAATGGAGGAACTTGAAGATGAACAAAGTATAGTGCTCCTATCTGTTTATAGAACTGTTCTATCAATGGCACCAACTAACAATCCAAGGACAATGATAAGTAAAGGCTTAGACATGCAAGCTCTCACCTAGGATCTGAGCTTTTCACATTGTTATTCTCTTGTTCTCTAGATCTGTGGCATCAAACAGATTATGCATCAAACAGATTGTTTCATGTATGTGTGTGTGTGTGTGTGTGTGTGTGTGTGTGTGTGTGTGTACTGGCTAGTCTTTGTGTCAACTTGACACAGCTGGGTTATCACAGAGAAAGGAGCTTCAGTTGGGGAAATGCCTCCATGAGATCTAGCTGTGAGGCATTTTCTCAATTAGTAATCAAGGGCTCCTTCTGGGTGGGACCATCTCTGGGCTGGCAGTCTTAGATTTTATAAGAGAGCAGGCTGAGCAAGCCAGGGGAAGCAAGCCAGTAAAGAACATCCCTCCATGGCTTCTGCATCAGCTCCTGCTTTCTGACCTGCTTGAGTTCCAGTCCTGACTTCCTTGGTGATGAACAGCAATATGGAAGTGTAAGCTGAATAAACCCTTTCCTCCCCAACTTGCTTCTTGGTCATGGTGTTTGTGCAGGAATAGAAACCCAACTAAGACTATATATATATATATATATATATATATATATATATAATATTTTTTATATTTGAATTTACTTTTAGTGAAATTATCTGGAACTGTGAGTTATGACTAAAAGATGTGAAGTGTTGATGCTGAGAAGACTTCAGAATGGTAAAGAAAAAGCTAAAAGTAATGTCCCTTAAGATGCTTCCATCTACTTCTACAAATAATGTACAATACAAGAGAACCTTCAGCTTTTACGTACTTTTAATGCTCAGTTTTAGAGAAAATGTTTTCCAAGTCCCTTTTCCCACCTCTATTTTTTAGAGTAGTAATTTTAGAGAGTCTAAAAGTATGTGAGAACATGAATATTCCAATTATTAAAATGAATATTTATTAATATCTGATATTAATTTTAGATTAATGTTAAATAACATTTATTTGAGGGGTTCAGAACAGGAATTTTAACTTCTAAAGGGAATTGATAATTATCTACAAAATTTAGTACTGAGAGTTTCTTTGATATCATTCTCCAAATGATCTTGAGTTTAGTAATGTCATGTTCCTAACCTTATTGGCGATTAACTTGGACACACACAAACACACACAGACACACACACACACACACACACACACACACACAGACACACACACACACAGTACTCACCAGTATATAACCCTCAAAAGGTGGAATAGTAACAATTCACAATAAACATAAATAAACAAGTAAAAATGACCTACAAGTTTCTTTTTGTTAAGACAACACACTTGAAGGAGAAAGACATAATGTGCTGTTTGAGGGGAAAAAACACCTGAGAAACAGCCCAATTACAGGACCCAAAGTGAGTCAACCCCTGCCACAAGTGGGCAAAGAGGCATGTGTTGATTTGGTAAACACATATGAACTGCATTTAGTTTCTCTGTATGAACTTATTTAAAATTTTTCATTTCACAGCACTGTTTGTTTCTGTTTATCTTGGGTCCACTGAACAGTCTATTTTAGTTGCTTATACTGCTGCAAAGATCCTGGAGGGAGAAAATGTTTTACTTATCTTCATAATAATGAACATGTGAATGCTGATAACAATCTAATAAGATTAAATAAATAGGAAGTATTTAATTTTTTCCTCCTGTCCATCAAAGAAGAGAAGTAACTCAGCACAAGAAATCTTTAAAACCCATCTTATAATTAAAAGACCCAGACTTATGTTTACTTAAATTAATATTCTTTCTCAGTGTTCTCAAACTTCAGTTATGCTTATGTGTTCTGGAAATCACAGGGCCCATTTTCCCATGGGACTAGTAAAGAATATACAGTCACACAATCAATCAAAAGGGGTTGTCACAAATATGAGAGGTGTTCACACAGAATGCCAAATTTCTGGCTTCAGTTACTATGAAGATTTAAGAAGAAACAATTTTGCCAGGACCCTTTTCTCAAGCCCTTAGTGCAGAACTCAGTATAATATGATGGTAAGGATTTTGCCCTTTGTCTTAGGAACATCTCTACCTAAGGAGGGAGATTGGCCATAGGTTTCAAATTGCAAGAAGGAAATGGAAACTCACTCCTTGCGTGCATGTCTTCAAATCTGTAAGAAGTTAGAAAAATTGCTTTAGAGATGTAGAGAGATGGTGGCTGATATTAAAGGAAGCCAGTTTTGGAAAGACTCAGTGAAAACAAACAGTTCTATGATGAGAACGATTTATCTTATTTCTCTATATTGTAATGTATATCATTAGGATCCATTCTGTCATTTCCACATGTATAGAGCGTGCACACATCCAATCCAACTATCTTTTATTTTTCTATTCTCACACTTTATATCTCTCCTAATTTCTAAGTATCATTATAATTTCAGTTTATTTTTTTAACTCTTTGTTAACAAAGAAACTTTCTTGGTTTTTGTTGTTGTTGTTGTTGTTGTTGTTGTTGTAAGTATTTTTACTTATTTCTAGTGGATATATTACAATGTGAATTTAAGCCTCATTATCGTCAAATATTTATTACTGCTCTGCTATTGTCAGACAAATTCATTCAGTGTAATTGCATTGAGTCCTTCATACTTTCTGTTCTACTTACTAGAGCAGAATGTTCAGTCATTGATGTACTGTTACATCTCTCCCACACTGTACTGAGAAGTACAGGTGACAAACTTGCATTTTTATTTACATATACTTTTAGACTTCATGTCTGAAAATCATGATATAATTTTGTTTTCTGTCTGGCCTATTGCATTTAAAATACTGTTCTCCAATTCTATTTGTCTGAAAAAAATCACAATATTTAAATTTCTTTATGGGCAAATAGTACTACAGTATGTATACACACATGCCTATAGTAACTTCATACCTCGCCTGTTAGGAATTGTGCAGTAGAAAACATGAACTTGAAGGTTCCTCTGTGGTGTGCTGCTTCATTTCCTTTGGCTCTCAGCTTTGATTTAACTAGCAGCTTGAGAGAAAACATTTTCCATCCATTCATTTGACAAAGAGTTAGTACCCAGAGTATAAAAAGAACAAGAAAGCATTTAAAAATGAAAAAGCCAGCAACCCAGTTTAAAACTTGGCAACAAATTCAAGTAGGCACTTGCTAAAAGAAGAAATACAAACGACCTCAAAAAAAAAAAAATTCTATCTATGAATTCTGGGTAGCATCAGCCATCAGGAAAATACAAAACAAGAGTGAAGTATTATTCTGCCCAATTTATGGTAAAAAGAAGTGCTAAAGATGTGGAGAAAAGAACTTATTTGCATCCATTATTGATAGACATGTCCATTAGGGCCTCTCTAGAAGAAAGAAAGGAGTCTACTGAAGGAATAGAGCTATTATGTGACATGTGTAATGTTTGAAGCAGAGAAATGAGAATAAGCAGAGGTTCTGGGTACAAGAAAGGAAGGTCTGGTGTTACTCATTAAAGTTTGGTCATTGTGGTTTTTTAAGAATGGCCATTGGGGGCTGGTGAGATGGCTCAGCGGGTAAGAGCACCCTACTGCTCTTCAGAAGGTGATGAGTTCAAATCCCAGCAACCACATGGTGGCTTACAACCACCCGTAATGATATCTGACGCCCTCCTCTGGTGCGTTTGAAGTCAGCTACAGTGTACTAATGAAGAATAATAATAAACGAATCCTTGGTCCAGAGAGACCAACCAGAGCAAGTGGGGCTGGCCAGAGCAAGCGGAGCCGATCGGAGCAAGCTGGGTCGACTGCAGCGAGTGGGGTTGACCAGAACAAGGGGGAAAAAAAAAGAATGGCCATCATAGGCCCATAGATTTGGATGCTTAATCACCACTATTAGGAGATACAGAGCAAGGGTGGCCTTATAGATGTGTCCCTTCTTTTGGAGGAGGGATGGTCTTGTTGAAAGAGTGGCTCTCTCTCTTCCTGTTGCCTGCAAATCCAGATGTAGAACTGTTATAGCATCTCCAGCACCATGTCTGCCTGCATGCTGCCATGCTTCCCACTGTAGTAATTATGGGCTAATCCTCTGAATTGTAAACTGATCAAATGGGTCCCTTTATAGGAGTTGCCATGGTCATGGGGTCTCTTCACAGCAATAGAACATTGGCTAAGGTAGTCATTCATTCCAGCATTCCCCCACTACAGCGAGAAGATAACTGTGAGCATCACTAAAAGGACTTAGAGTTAAATATTCAGTTTGGAGCTGGAGAGCTGGCATAGTAGTTCAGCAGTTTATTGTTCTCTCAGAGATCATGGGTTCAGTTCTCTGCACCCATATGGAAGTTCAGACCAGTTCCAGTGGATCCAATGCCCTCTTCCAGACTTTGTGGATTTTTGCATGCATGTGGTACATATATACTCATGAGGGCAGATACATGTATACATTAAACAAGCAAGCAACCAAACAAATATCTTGAAAAATGTTCAGTTTCACATAAATTTCCATTGAAATAGCATAAGAATATTTGAGAAATAATTAGAACGTATCTGTCTCTATGACTGGGAATTTGGTCACATGAATAAATTCTCAGAATCTGTAATAGTTAAGAGTGATGACTTCAAGAGCTGAAGAAGTCTTCAAAGACTTCAAAGTCTGAAAAAAAAAGAGAATAGAGATATTACTGTCTATATGTGCCGCAATGTCACAGATATATGGATGCTCATGTCTCCCTACAAACACATCTGTTGCCATCTTCAAATTAAAGAGACAGTAGCAAGGGAGAGGATTCTGGGAGATGACTAAGTCAGGAGGCTCTATATTTACACACAGCACTAACATGTTTATAAGAGAGGCCTGGTGGAGGACACTTACCCTTTTATGTCACAGGAAGGCAGAATGTGTTCCCTATGGGCACAGTAACAGGCCTTTGTCAGACAGAAACCTTCTGATACCTTGACTTCTAGACTCCCCAGTGACTAGAACTATTAGAAATAAATCTTTGATGCTTATAAATCATTCTACATATGATGTTTTGTCAGTACAGGCAGAATAGACTGAGATATAATTCAGGACAGTGTACTTGATGCTTCATTTGTGTTATTTAATCATAGTTAGGATGGGAATCCAGAAAAGATTGTCACTTACTGAGTGAAAAGCTTATACACAAGGGAGACCATGCAGGAGAAAGGAGCCTTTTTGAAGGAAGCCATTTCAGAAGGAGAAATGTCAACTGTTACCTGAGGAAAAAGACCATGTATTTGTGATTTCTGATGACTTTGCACATTCTTTTGTTCTGACATGACAACAGAAGCTAACGATTCTCTTTTATATTCCAGCCCAGAACCAAGAAATAACCCTTTTTAGTGTCGAACAGTCCATGCAATTGGCAAAGAACATTTAGTTGATTGCTGCTTCCTGTGAAAACTGATTGCCTCAGTTTTCTCTGCAGCTCATCTGCTGTGGACTCTAATCACTCTCAGAAGCAGCTGTTGCCATGATTCTGTCATAGGCAGGAGTGAGCAGGAATGGAGTCACACTGGGGAGAAGGAAAAGGATGGGAACAGGTTTTTTTCTTTATGTGGAAGTGCTGCCCATGAAATGAGCAGAGAGTAAGCATTAAACTCAAGACCCAGAATGTTTGCTTCTTATATGAATCTCAGGATAGTCAATTACTAATAAAAAAAACTCATAGTCAACTAAATACTCTTTTTAAATCATGGATCTATGATATTTTATAAGGCCATTGTAGGGCTCTGTTTCACTGTTAGGATGTAAAGAACCATGTTTCTATGCCAGGCTTACTTTACTAAACTAGATAGTGTCTAGTGCCACACATTTTTCCAGCAAACAAAATAACTTTATTCTTCTTTAGGATAATGAATAAAATTCCTTTACATATATACATATACATACACATATACACATATACATATATACTTATATACATATACATATAATATGCAATTATTTTCATAAGCTAATATGACTTTGTGGAAGGTATATTAGTTAATGACACCTGTCAACATTAAAAGTGAGCCCATCTTATAGACCTATCCTTGTGTCTCAGTGACTATCTGGTGCTGAGACAAAGTAGCTGAGGAAGATAACTTAAAGGAGAAGATGGTTATTTTGGTCTTGAGGATACAGTCTATCAGGACAGATAGGTTCCAGGCAGCAGGAGAGAGGAAGCTGGTTACTTTGAATCTATAGGAAAGAAGTGGCTCACAACTATCTGTAAAGGGATCAGATGTACTCTTCTAGAGTGTGTCTGAAGACAGCTACAGTGTACTCATATAAATAAAAATGTCTTTAAAAAAGGCATAAACCTTCATGCCTGTCTTGCTCTATAAAAAATTATAACAGTAGTAAAATTATAGTTATGAATTAGCAACAAAAATAACTTTATGTTTGGGGTCACCACATTGTGAGGAAGTGTATTAAAGGGTCACAACATTAGGAAGGTTGAGAGCCACTGTCCTAGGGGATTATAGATTCTGTCATGGTGGCAATCAGTGGTAACCATTTCACCAGGCAGCATGAAATAGGAACAAAGTCACTGTTGTATAACAACCTGAACAGATTCTAACAATGCTTGCACCTGCCTAGTACCCAGAGACAGGTAGCTCCTCTGGTCTGTTTTAATGCTGCCAGCTTTAAGAAAGACAGGCATTTACATTTGCAATCAGACTCTCAAGATCTGCTTGAATACCAGTCAGCACTTTATGCAAAACAACACATACAGTTTTCATAGACTGACATTTAAATGCCAGGCTCTGCAATTAGCTTTTTGGAGAATTTTATGATTCAAGGGATGCACTGACCACACACTGGGTGAAAAATGACAGCGGCATAAAGGGATCCAGCAGACAAAACATGGTGCCAATATCTGGAGGAGATAATGCACATGATTAATAATTCTTTGCTTTTCTTATTTATACATGAGGTTTAATGATAAGTTCACAGTAACTGGATTTGAAATTACTATCACAGCTATGGCCTTTGTTAGAGAAAAATTCCTCCCAAATGCAAGATGATGTCATAATTCAAAGGCTCATTCTTTCAGCTATTTATGTATTAGCTGACAGGCTCGGTGTGGAAGAAAGAGAGAGCATGAAAGAAAGATGACTATTTTGTCAGCTTGACAGGGAAGTATATTGTAGCTAAGATAGCACAGTCATAAAGAATCCTCATTTGCAAAGTATGAGAGACTGTGAAAATTATATTTTTTTTCTTGGCTTCAAGCCCTCAGGATCTGCTGCAGTGGAGAAAAGCATAAAGTCCCAGAAGAGCAAGTCTGTTTTTCTTGTTGCTCTATCTCATCACTGAATTGGAAATGTAATGGTTCTTTGGAAAGTCTTTTGGATGGTGTTTTGCTGGGGCAACATATGAAGGAATGAGAAAGGATGTTCTGCTAAAGTAAGCACATAAAAGGACATAAGATGAAAGATTCTTTGCTAATTATATGCATGTATTGGTCTGCCTTACGTTGCAAAGTTGAGCTGCGTTTGTTGGGACTACATAGAGAGAATCACGCCAAAAACTTCTGGTGATGTGCTATGGCTTCTTGCTGTTTCCATAGATAGATGTATGTGCTCAGACAAGATACATGCTGAGGCAAGACCTGCGGAGGACATGTGATGTTTGGAGAACATATAAAAAGGTCTTGATGGACAGTGACAGGGTCTGAGCTTGGCTTCCTTATAGAGCTAGCTATACAACACTTGGGGGTCATGCATCTTTGCTGATCTTTGCTTTCCTGTGAGACGCACACCTGAGAAATTCTGCTGGCCTTCCTCCTGGTCTCTCATACTGACTCAAGCCAAGTGTGAGACCTGGCCGTCTCTGCTAAGTAGTTCCACCAATGCTGATTCGTGTTTGCTATCCTGACTCTATCAACTGGACTGCTGGTGTATTCATGAAGTGTTTGGGAGTGGATCGAGCTGTAGCTTCTAACCTATGAACTGAACTGCCAATTTCTAGACAGCACATATGGGAGTTACAGAAAAGGAACTTTCTAAAGAAGTCCACTTTCCTGCATCCTTTCTTTACCACTACTTCTGGGGGGTGGTGAGTTACAAGGGAGGTTAACGTGTGTGTATAAGAATCATAATTAAAGAGCCGGGCATAGTGGCACATGCCTTTAATCCCAGCACTCGGGAGGCAGAGGCAGGCGGATTTCTGAGTTCGAGGCCAGCCTGGTCTACAAAGTGAGTTCCAGGACAGCCAGGACTACACAGAGAAACCCTGTCTCGAAAAATCAAAACCAAAAAAAAAAAAATCATAATTAAAAATAAGACTTGGAAAAAATAACACATCATCCCACAAAGAAATTATAAAATGGTACCAAAAACATGCATATCAACAAGTTTTCTATCCTTTGGGTGCAAAATTAATACTGAATTTACTCTATGTTAATTCATCTAACAGTCAATTTTGGTCCATTTCTGAATAGTGAACTATGTTTTCAGCTAGACTGGATGCTTTTCTTAATCCTAATACTTCAAGACAAAAGAGTTTGTGTGCGTATATCACATAAAGAAAGTAAATATGACATCTTGCTTTCCTCATTTGTATGGCAGTCATCATGAGACCAATTTTCTAAATAGGCCTCATTTCTATGTGAGAAATGGTAAATCGGGCGTTATGAGGTAAAACTAAAATTATCTTTTCCTCATATCTCATGAGTTAACATCAAATCCATTACAGAATCTACCTCCTTATAAGTAAGTCTGCTGATTCTTAGTGAAATATAACAGGCTGCGGATTGTTTAATAAGTCACTTAGCCACTAACACATCTTCTCTCTCCTTCCAATAGTGAAATATAACTACAGCTGCTGAGAAAGGAAGTAAGCCAATGAGTAAATGATTGACCATAGCTGTCGCATGATGTCAAGTGAACAAACATATTGGCTTTCTGATGCTCATAGGGTTTTCTTTGAGATTCTACCAGATTAATTTAAAACAACTTTTGTGGAATCTTTCCAGAAGCACAGGTTTAGAGGGTGTGGTAGTTTGAGTGTGCTTAGCCCATAGGGAGTGGTACTGTTAGGTGGTGTGGCCTTGTGGGAGGAAGTGGTCACTGTGGGGTTGGGTTTTGGAGGTCTTCTCTGCTCAGTGTCCTCCCATTGCAGAAGAGAGCTTCGTCTTAGCTGACTGAGGATGACAATCTTCTCCTGGCTGTCTTCAGATCAAGATGTAGAACTTTTAGTTCCGTCTCCAGCATATTGTCTGTCTTCAGGTTGCCATGCTTCCTACCATGATGATAATGGACTAATCCCCTGAAACTGTAAGCCACCCCAATTAAATGTTTTCCTTTATAAGAGTTGCCTTGTTCATGGTATCTGTTCCCAGCAGTGGAAACTCTAAGACAGGGGCACAGAAGGCAGTCAAGGGCTTCAAAATATTTTGACTTGGAGGTTCTGCTCCAAAGATAACTAGAAAATATGGAACATGTAATATTTCTAAACTAAAATTTAGACAATAAATATCCTGACAGCAATTTCAACTTTATTTTTTTTTAATTTGGCATTTCATTGCCAGTATGCATGTAATCTTTAGTTCATGGGATGGTAGTGTCTAATATCTTTATCACACTTGAAGATAAAGGGTGTGGTTTTGTTTTTGTCTCTCCAGTTTTTCAGCTCACTTTTCTTCTACTCTCCTAATGTCGAGCTGGGTACTGATAGAGTGGTGTGAAACTGTCCATGATGACCTTAGTCCCAGTTAGCATCATGGGAGATCCCACTCTAAAAGAAACCATTGTGTCTAATCAACAGTTCACACTAGTTTAGCACCATCAAGCAATGTCAGAATAAAAATGAACATCTTATTGCCAATTTTATGTTTTGGCACAGGGAAATATTTTTATCACATTACGGCTTGGAATACAAATGCATAATCATACTAGCACTTCCATTCATAGATAAAAACACCTTGCCAAGTTATTGTGATTTACATTCAAGTTCAAATTCAACGGCTTAGATGTACCATGTCCTAAGTTAGACAATCCATTTCTCCTTCATATTGAAGATATGTCACTGGTTCTGTCTCTGACACTGCTAACACATGTTAATACTATTAATTTTACAGGAAACCTTTAATCCCCCAAAGAGGCATTGAGGCATTAGCACTGATCTCCTATCAGTCTGGGCCAAACATATTGATAAATTCTTAAACAGCCAAAAGATTTCTGACTTTTTGTGTTTGCTTTGATATTGAACATACTTAGCTCAAACTATATTAAAATATCCCCTTAAATATTGAATGCTGCTTGTATAATTAATGAGTTCTCATATTTTATAAGTTTAAATCCCTTAAGAATTAAAAAAAATGTATTCTTAGCTAATCAAATCCTTTCAAACAGATCCATAAAATTATGAATATTTCCTAAGTGCTTTTGGCAATGTGAATATTAGACAAACAGCAGTCTTCAGAGTAATCATGAAATTTGTTCTCTCAGTGTGCTTAGCTGTCTAACACAACACATTAAGACTAAATTTGATTCTTTATATTATGAAATATATATTTTCTGCTTCCTTGGGGAATAAAAGATTCTTTAATTTTTTGTGACTTCAAAGAAACAATTGTGTTTGTGTGCGTGAGTGTGTGTGTGTGTGTGTGTGTGTGTGTGTGTGTGTGTGTGTGTGCATGTGAATGCATGCATGAGATCAAGGTTTCAGTGTCTGAAAGGGATGTTTGGGTTCTATACTGAATTTCATTTATAAAATTTTTGTAATTTTGTCATTTCAAGAATACTATGGAAAGGAGACATATCAGATTATACTTTTGAGTTTTGCATTTTCCTCCACAAAAACAAAATTGTATGGAGATTCATTGAGGTTGGCTTTTTAAAATTAATTCTTATTTATTGGAAAGTAGAATTCTTTGACATGGATTTCCCCAGTTCGTTTCACCATTCTCTCACTGAGTGAGAAATGGGATGGTAATAGTTGTAGAAATCACATACACAGAAATACACACTGATGCAAGCCTTTTGTAAATTCCAGTCTCTCTGGAAAAACACCGAGGCCGGTAAATGCTGGGTCATCTTTAGTTTTTAGTAGCCAGACTTCCTGTGTGCTCATCCAGTTTTGTACTCAAATCACCATAGAACTGAACCCCGGTGCGCCATTGGCAGAACTCAATGTAATTTTTTGAAGACCTATGGATTCTAACAGGGAAGAAGATTTAATTTCATGATTTTGGTCTGCAGTTCCCTGATGGCAACTGTTTTTGAGCATCTCTTCATGTTTCTAACTATACTGAAGAGGTCAGTGGAAATGCTCAATCGGTTTTGAGAAAGGGCCTGTCTCCTCAAAGTTCCTTTTCTTTCTCTGGAGAAGGCCTCACAGAGACCAAGAATCCCAGTCACTGTCCTCCACAATCACTCACAGCCTTGTCCTATGAGACACATTCCATTAAGGCCATTATAGTGTTGTTACCTTCAGCTTTGTCCCTTGTCACATGATATCATTAGGTCCAAGGCTAGTTTTTATTTATTTCTAGCTTCCACTTTTGGGGGGCTCTACACATGCTCTGTTATACCTGTATATAATGTATAATATACATTTTTTGAAATTCATCATTCACCACACTATAATAGTCTCTCTAACATCCTTAAGGTATAAAAGGAGATTTATTGATCTCCTAGAGTCTTGCATTTTCCTGAGAGCACTTCTTTGATACTCTCATCAAGTGTGTTGCTATATTTTCCTTGCTCGGCTTATGTGTCCTTGATTATGGAGGTTGCATAATGACATTTCTTCTTTTGCTGATTTCATTTGTCATCTCTACCTCATTTCTACAGGCGTGACCACTGCTTACTTTAGTCATATACTGACCTTCCTCACTTCCTGTATTTTACATGGTTTTACCTTCCAAATCATTGTTCTTTTCTTGGCTAGTACTTTTGTGGTAATTATTAATTTCACAAAAGTTAGGATGAGCCTTCTTTATACAATGCAGGCAAGGCTCTGTATTGCAGTGACCTTTATTCCACTCTCCCTCAGGCCTCATTAATAGGGCTTAGACATTATCAAAGCCAACAGCTTTGAAAATGTATCATCTTTGACCTGTGTTTATCTTACTATCTTATTTATATTTCTTACTATAGGAGTTCATTTATGTGAATACTCCCATTATCAGTACTTTAGTTCCATGAAATATCTCATCCTTTGTCTTGCTTACCTCATCAGTACTTTCTTCTTTAATGTTCTAACTTCTCATATTAGGTGTTATAAAGTTCAAGTTCATGTACCATGCTTATTTCATTGCCTACTCTCAACACCTTTAACCTTCCAATGTATTTTATATTATCTAGCAAATATCCTGATTTGATGGGAATCTCTATTGTGCCTCTCTTTTTTTTTTTTCCTCTTTATTAGATATTTTCTTCATTTACATTTCCCATGTTATCCAGAAATTTTCCCTTACCCTCCCGCGTCCCCGCCCTGCCCCCCTACCCACCCCCTTCCACGTAATGGCCCTGGCATTCCCCTGTTCTGGGGCATATAGAGTCTGTATGACCAAAGGGCCTCTCCTCCCAATGATGGCCAACCA
>CACVCL010030617.1:0-45222 GCA_902729485.2 Mus minutoides
ATTTACATTCCCTAGATATCTGCTATATTCTAGGCTGCCTTCTGAGTGTTCAGGAGATGCAGTTGAGTGAGCTACAGTCATCTTTACCTTCCTGTGGTGAGGGAGATGTAGCATAGTTACAGGTGAGCACAGAATAAGGCCGGCCATTTGTGATAACAAGCCTTTCAGTGAAGAATAAATCAAGTGCAAGGGAGCCGCAGGAAGGAGAAGGGTATTTCCTATTCTGTGAAAGAAATCATCTATATGCTCAAAGTTATGTGTGGGTTAGCCTTAAAGGAAAATATTCTACTAACCAAAGATGAAGTCAAAAGCATCAACCTATTTGAAGGCATATTAATGAGCAATAACAAGTCACAGAGACCCATAAATGTGTAGTGGGAAGTCGGGGTGTCGGAGGCTAGGTGGCTAATTGGTTTTTGTTGTTGTTGTTGACTGGCTTCTTTGTATTTGTTTTTTAATTTTATTACTGTTTGTTTGCTTAAGCATGTATACATGTGTGCCATGGTGTGTAGTAACAGAGGCCAGAGAATGGAGTTGGTTCTTCCTTTCCATCATGTGGGCCCCAGAAATCAAAATCAGGTTGTCACATTTGAGAGGATGTGACTTTCCCTTGGAAGGTAACCTCTAAGATGATACCTGTTCTTGAAGGCAAAAGAGTTCCTTGTAGATAACAAAAATATGGATTTTGTTTCTCCATCTATTATCTAACTTTTGATCTTTTGATTGGAGAATTAAGGCCATTAATATTTAAAAGTTATTATTAAAAAGTGTGTGTTGATAACCATCAATTTATTGCCTTTTTGCTATTTGTCTTCTTAGTCCTATTTTATATTTCAGTAATTATAACTTCATTTGTTTACTTTCTGAAGCTTTTGGGCCCCATCTATAGGTAATCAATGGTCACTGAGAGTGGGAGAATCCATTTTCTCCAAGGACAAGCTTTTTGATAGGTCACCCACCCCAGGTGGTCCCTCAACACATGCATATATGACCAACACCAAATAGACTTAGTTTGTTTATTTTTATATATGCCAATAATGTTTATAGAAGAATAGTTCATGAATTCAGGAATGAGGGAATACAACAGGAGTTGGAGCAGGGATATAAAGTAGTGGAAATTATGTAAATATAGTACTCATGTAAGAAATTCTAGAAAAAATAAATTCAAAGATTAAAATGAAAAACCATTACAGTAGTGTAAAGTATTATTAAAAAATAAGTGAAGCACTTAGTAAATTAGCAAAAAGTCATGTATAGGTATTTTATTCTGGAAGATATACCGGTAACAAGTTCATAAGGGCAAATCTTTTCAACTTCATTAGACATTAGGAAAATATGAGTAGTACTAGCATTATTCATCTATCTGAATGTCTTAGGAGAGAGCAAGATGGCAAATCTGAGTCAAATTCTCTAATGATAATCTTACCATAGACATACCCTTCTGAACAGCTAACTCATTTATAAGAGCCAGGAAAGCCAGGGAAGAGGCCATATTGCCTGGTTTTAGTAAAATAAGAAGGAAGGATTTATTGAAGAAGCAGGAAGAAAAGAATTGCGAATCAGCCTTCCTTCAATTCTAAGAAGCATGGAGAGAGAAGAGGGAGTGATGGGAGGAGAAAATCAAGTACAGGACTTAGACCTCAAATCCAGTGCCAGGCCTGTCAGGTGCCCACAGACCCTGTCCTCAGACCAACACTCATGACTGAGCTACTAGAATCGTGTTAACTAGCTACAGGATTACTCCTACCACCTCTCCCCCAATGTTGACTAGCAGAGAAGAAAGCAAGATTCTACTTTCTGGGAGCAAAGCACAAAAGCTACCACAGGACTTTGTCTACTTTGGAGAAGACCTGCATCAGGTAGAAAATAAACACCTACACAGCCAAGGTCTTAGACAGAGCCTCTACGTATGCTTGAGCCTCAGGCAGAGAGACCTTAGAATCAGGACAGACTCAAGTTTTGGCCTAGTCCATTATCAGCCTTGGGTTGGGCTTGTTCACTCCCACTACCAAACACGCAGACCATGCAGGGCCCTGTGAGATTCAAGTACATCAGCCTTGGCAGCTTAAAGACTTCCTGTGCTACCTGTTGCCAAGCCTTGGGCAGCACGGGTATGCCTTGGCTAGTCCTTACAGATGGAGATTTTAGAATGTCCCTAGATCTATATCCCAGTGAAATACATTTGTATTCTGGCTTGATTCATCAGCAGCTGTAGTGCGAGCCTGGATATACTCCTGAAGCTGTGCAGGTCCTAATGGAAAACTCAGATATGACTTATTAGCATTTGAGTACACATCACTGGTGACAGGGCAGATGTAGAGGGGGTCCATCTGCAAGTACTGGAGCAGAGAAAGCTGTACTACCAGAGGTGAGCCACCAAGGCTGGATCATAAGTTGGGATGGAGTACATTAACACTATCCCAACCTTGGATAGGAAGACTATACTGTGGAGAGGATGTGGTAACAAGCATAGGATTTTGCCTTGGAGATTAAACTGGATGTATGAAACCTCACACTGGTCAGAACCCTAACAGTCCCTGTCCTCAGGCCTCTCTACAACAGCCCTGGTTTATTGGTTTTTTTCCCCCCAGTGCCACCTGTGACTGATTGCAGCAGACTCTGGCTATGAGTTAGCAGTAGGCAGTCAACAACAGTATGGGATTCAATTGACAGTCTGTCTGCTGTGAGTGTGACAGTGTTGCAGTTTTTGGTGGCCCTGTATTGGAATGGCATAGAGGCCTGGAGCTGGTCCCTCCATAAAACTTCTATCCAGCCGGGCGTGGTGGCGCACGCCTTTAATCCCAGCACTCGGGAGGCAGAGGCAGGCGGATTTCTGAGTTCGAGGCCAGCCTGGTCTACAAAGTGAGTTCCAGGACAGCCAGGGCTATACAGAGAAACCCTGTCTCGAAAAACCAAAAAAAAAAAAAAACTTCTATCCAGAGAGGGCAGAGTCTTCAGTGTCTGAATACCTTCTGGTGACTGTGGGTGAAATTGTTCAGATTAATATAACTCTCTGCAGAGGCTTAGATACTTCTCTAGTTCACTCCGTGAGCAAATGAGCATCTGGGGATTTGAAGTAAGCATGGGCTTGGACCACCCTCTAGTGCTGAAACAGTGGCAGTGCTCCTGCAGTGACTCAGCACACATGGCTGCAGAAATTAATTACTATATAGACCAAGAGAAAACACATAGCCTGCATAGACTGTGCTTACTTTTCTAGAAAGCCAGAGTACAAAAACTGAAGCAAGTATATCAACCCTAATAAGCATCAGGGATGCTCATGGAACTATAAGCTCACCTGACAGTTGAAATAAGGTACCAGGAGGTGAACAAATGGTAACTAGTATAGTCTTTGATAGTGAACTTAAGACGTTTTCAAGAAACTCGGATGGCCTTCAAAAGAAGATAGAATGATTCAGTACTCAGAGAACCTTGACAGAAATGGAAGCATGTTTTAAATAAAGCTTAGTTGCGCTGAAAATAATACAGTAAGTCATTAAAAATCTAGGAGATAGGAGAGACCAATACAGGAAAGAAGTAATGAACTCAGAAACAAGCTATTTGAAACTATAATTGGAGAGAAAAAAGAATATAAAGCATGAAGAATACTTGAACAGATTTAGAACAGAATTAGAGCAACTATTCAAGCTGTTGGGTTTCAAGAGGGATTTAGTAATTCCACTTGGGATTTAATTGAGAAAAACCCTTGCATAGGATTGGCCTGGAGGCTAGTCTGTAGGGCATTTCCTTAACTAATGATTGATGTGGGAGGACCCAGCCCACCGTGAGAAGCAAATCAGTAGACAGCACTTCACCATGGTCATAAATGTAAAAGGATTAATTGTCCAGTTGAAAGACGTGGAATAACTGTACTAAAAGTATATTCCATAACTCCAAGTTTCTTTTCTTTTTTGTTTGTTTTGTTTTTAATTCTTTATTGTGATGTACAATTCATACAGAAAGATATTTAACTTTGTTTGAGAGTTGAGAAACATTTATGTTCCTCTATGCCTGCATATTTAGAATAGCTTTCAAATTTATTCCTATTCCTAATTTATTGTAAAATCACCTGAATTCAAAATAACTTTTGCTATCATTATACATTTTATTATTTATACCAAGTCACTGGCTATATTGAGAGTGTCTTGAGGCCAAGTCTTTGAAGTAGCAGTTTAATGTCTACCTTCAGTTCAGAGTGGCTTGGCTGAGACTGCCCCGTCAGAGCTATGAGTCATAGATGGTCATCCACGTGTACAGACACTGCTAGACCTCCTCAGTCAAAGCAATGCATGAGAAAGAAATCCTAGATGCATATTGGTAGCCCGCAGTTCATATTCCAAAAATAAAATCACTACCAATTTATAAGATTACAAGAGACATTTCCCCCCTTGCAAACCTAACTGTAAAGCACTGATGGAAACCTCTAGCACGCATACGTTACTACCTTGCCTGTGGTGTGCTGAGGGCAGTGTTCATCCAGATTCTGAAGCAGATCAAACGAAGGGCCATAGTCATTGGTCAGCACTCGAAAGTCCTTCATAGAATTTCATTGTTTTTGTTGGTATTTAAGACCAGCCTTAGCCTGTGGTGGTCTGATAGGGTGCATGGGATTATTTCAGTCTTCTTTATTTGTTGAGGCCTGTTTTGTGACCAGTTATATGGGCAATTTTGGAGAAGGTACCATGAAATGCTGAGAAGAAGGTATACTCTTTTGCTTTAGGATGACATGTTCTATAAATATCTGTTACATCCATGTGGTTCATAACTTGCGTTAGTTTCACTGTGTCTCTGTTTAGTTTCTGTTTCTATGATCTGTCCATTGCTGAGAGTGGGGTGCTGAAGTCTCTCACTATTTTTGTGTGGAGTGTGATGTGTCCTTTGAGCTTTAGTAAAGTTTTTAAATGATTGTTGGTGCCCTTGCATTTGGAGCAGAGATGTTCAGAATTGAGAGTTCATCTTGGTAGATTTTTCCTTTGATGAGTATGAAGTGTCCTTGCTTATCATTTTTGATAACTTTTGGTTGAAAGTTGATTTTATTCTGTATTAGAAGGGCTACTCCAGCTTGTTTCTTGGAACCATTTGCTCGGGAAAAATTTTTCAACCTTTTACTCTGAGGTAGTGTCTGTGTTTGTCACCGAGGTGCGGTTTTTTGTATGCAGAAGAATGCTGGGTCCTGTTTATGTAACCAGTCTGTTAGTCTATGTCTTTTTTTGGGGGGGGGGATTGAGTCCATTGATGTTAAGAGATAGTAAGAAAAAGCGATAGTTACTTCCTGTTATTTTTGTTGTTAGAGGTGGAATTATGTTTGTATGGCTATCTTCTTTGGGGTTTGTTAAAAGAAGACTATTTTCTTGCTTTTTTCTAAGGTGTAGTTTCCCTTCTTGTGTTGGAGTTTTCCATCTATTATCCTTTGTAGAGTTGGATTTTTGGAAAGATACTGTGTAAATTTGGTTTTGTCATGGAATATCTTGTTTTCTCCATCTATAGTAATAGAGAGTTTTGGTGGGTATAATAGCCTGGGCTGACATTTGTGTTCTCTTAGGGTCTTTATGACATCTGCCAGTATCTTCTAGCTTTCATAGTCTCTGGTGAGAAGTCTGGAGTAATTCTGATAGGTCTGCCTTTATATCTTTATATGTAACATGACCTTTTCCCCTTACTGCTTTTAATACTCTTTTTTTTTTTTAGTGCATTTGGTGTTTTGATTATTATGTGTTGGGAGGAATTTCTTTTCTGGTCCAGTCTATTTAAAGTTCTGTAGGCTTCTTGTGTGTTCATGGTCATTTCTTTCTTTAGCTTATGGAAGTTTTCTTCTATAATTTTGTTGAAGATATTTACTTGCTTTTAAGTTGGAAATCGTTGCTCAGTTCTATACCTATTATCCTTAGGTTTGGTCTTCTCATTATGTCCTGGATTTCCTGGATGTTTTGGGTTAGGAGCTTTTTGCTTTTTGCATTTTCTTTAACTGTTGTGCTTTCTATGGTATCTTCTGCCCATGAGATTTTCTCTTCCATCTCTTGTATTCTGTTGCTGATGCTTCTGTCTATGACTCCTGGTCTCTTTCCTAGGTTTTCTAACTCCAGGGTCATCTCCCTTTGTGATTCTTTATTGTTTCTATTTCCATTTTTAGATCTTGGATGGTTTTGTTCATTTCCTTTGCCTGTTTGATTGTGTTTTCCTGTAATTCTTTAAGGGATTTTTGTGTTTCCTCTTTAAGGGCATCTACCTGTTTACCTGTGTTCTCCTGTATTTCTTTAAGGGGATTATTTATGTCCTTCTTAAAGTCCTCTATCACCACTATGAGAAGTGATTTTATATCTGAATCTTGCTTTTCCAGTGTGATTGTGTATTCAGGACTTGCTATGGTGGGAGAATTGGATTTTGATGATGCTAAGTAGCCTTGGTTTCTGTTGCTTATATTCTTACACTTGCTTCCTGCCATTTGATTATCTCTAGTGCTAACTGCCCTCGCTATATCTGACTGGAGCCTGTCCTTCCTGTGATCCTGGTTGTGTCAGAACTTTTCCAAGTTCAGCTGTCTCTGTGGTCCTGTGATTCTGGGATCCTGTGATCCTGAGATCCTGAGATCCTGGGCATATCAGAGCTCCTGGGAGTTAAGCTGCCTCTGGAACCCTGAGATCCTGGTGTGACCAAGCTCCTGGGATCCTGGGATTCTGTGGTCCTGGGTGTGTTAGAGCGCCTGGGTGTGGGGCTTCCTCTGTATGTTGTGGGGCTGGCTGTGGAGTTCATGCCCAAGGACTGCTCAGGGCACCAGCCCAGACTAGAAGGAACCCGTGCCACTGGTTGGGCAGAGTTCCTGAGTGCCTGAGTCCCACTGGTCCCAGTTACTTCCAGTGTTGGGGCAGATGTTGTGTCCTCCTCACCTCTGATCCTATGATCCTGGGAGTGTTAGAGCCGCCAGGAGTGGATTTTTCTCTGGGTGTTGTGGGACTGCTGTGAAGTTCTCACTCAAGGTCTGCTCAGGGCACTGCCAGACCAGAAGGACCAAGTTTCTTACATTAAGAACTTTACCTCTGAGGACACACGTAGACTGAGATCAGTGAAGGGATGGAATAAGATTTCTATGCAAATGACATCCTGAAGAAATAAGAAAAAGTACCCATACTTAGATCAAATACTATGGGCTTTTCAATCAGAATCAGTAGAAAAGACAGGAAGGTTATTATGTAATTATAAAACAGTCAATTCAGCAAGGTAAAATAATTCTAAATATATAGTACCCAATATCTCAAAACCCAAATAATACGACAAATATTAGTAGGCTAAAGGTATATATAGACACCAATACCATAATAGTAAGAATTCTAGTTTGTATTACCAACAATGGATGATAATCCGGAGAGAGTCAATAAAGAAATGACAGAGTTAAGTTGTGCTCAACACCAAATGTTCCCAACAGACACCTATAGAACATGACATAAAATAGCTTCAGAACATAAATTCTTTGTTTTGTTTTGTTTTGTTTTGTTTTGTTTTGTCTTTTCAAGACAGGGTTTCTCTGTATAGCCCTGGCAGTCCTGGAACTCACTTTGTAGACCAGGCTGGCCTCGAACTCAGAAATCTGCCTGCCTCTGCCTCCCAAGTGCTGGGATTAAAGGTGTGAGCCACCATGCCTGGCTACATAGATTCTTCTTAACAACACATTCTCTAAGATAAATCATACGATAAGCCATATAACAAGTCTCAACACATTTTTAAAAATTGAAAGCATATTATGTATTTTTTCTAACTACCTTCCTTCCACAAAAATTGCAAAATACAAACTCAGCACACAGAAATCTGTAATACTGAGAGTTTGTATTTGTGAGGTCCTAGGTTCAATTGTGGGGTTCCTAGCACCACACTCAATCAATAGTAGCATTGCTATGGCTAGTAAGTGGTCAGTTACAGTAGAAACCAAGAGGTGGGGGCTGGAATAGGTAAAGTGTTTGTTGTGTAAGCATGAAGACTAAAGTCCTAATTTCCAGCACCCAAATAAAAGCTAGACATGATATCACACATCTGTATCCCCAGTGCTGGGGGAGCAGAGATAGGAAGGTTCCCATGTGCTAGCAGGTCTTGCTAGTTGGTGATCTCCTTTCAAGGCTGGGATTTTAAGTATTACCATGCCCAGCTCTTGATGCCATCATTTCTTGTGTGTGTGTGTGTGTGTGTGTGTGTGTGTGTGTGTGTGTGTGTGTGTGTGCACGAGTAAGCCATCCCATGCATTCACGTATGGATGGCAGAGGTTGGTGTCAGGTATCTTCCTCTCTCTCTTTCCATCTTACTCTTTGAAATAGGGTCTCTTACAAAAACCTGGAGACTCAAGATCTCTGTGTGCACTGCTCAGGAACTATTCTTTGTTTCGGCATAGCTCCATCCTCTATGGGACTCTATTCAATACATTGCAACTTTCTTTTCCTACTCTGAGCTCTTTCTTCCCATTGCAACAAGATGGCTAGGTCCCTTTGGGCTCTCCCTTCTTGTACAAAACTCTACTATTATCAGGGATGAAGCTTGTGTAATGTTACTATTATCAGGGATGAAGCTTGTGTAATGTTACAGACTAGTTTTTTGCTTCCCTCTTATCAGAAGACTACTGTAGTCCCAGCTGTCCTTTGACTAATAGTTGCTCCCTTTATTTTGTCCTGTTTTATAGCTGTGACAAGTTAAACAGCCTCTCAATACCTTATGACCGTTTTAGATATTCTCTTGGTGATTATTTTAATGAGAAAGAGAGAGAGAGAAAGAGAGTCATAAAGTCAAGGATTCTACAGAACAGCTAGGAAGTAGAGGAATCGCGAATTTGCTTTATGTCAATGTGCAATGTGGAACAGGTGCTACTCTGGAAAAAGGCTCAGAAAAACCCAGAAAACTCACATAGAAACAGTCTAATATTGTCCTGGGGACCCTATCACATAGCCACTCCCACTCACCATACTCTTAGGCTCTGAGGTCATTCCTGGTGTCAGTAATCTTCTGAATAAGAAGCTACTCTTCCAGCAACACCAGTATAAACACACACACACACACACACACACACACACACACACACACACACACACACATATATATATATATATATATATATATATATATATATATATATATATATATATATATATATATATATATACATGAATGATTGATTCCCGGGCCGGAAAATGGTGACTGGCATTTAGTCCTTTGCTGAGATTGGAGGGAATGTGAGAAGGCCTTGCAAGGCTTGCCACCCTGAAGGGCTTTGGGGAGCCATGTATACCATGGTAGCTAGGTTTATCCTCTGTACTTCTCCCCCTCTCTCCCCTCCTGTCTGCAGCTTTGATAGTGTGCCTTTCCTCATGCATGACTATGACCTGACTAGAACAACTAATATCAAAGAGGTTCTACCATCAGCTGCTGGAAACCACACTTCGAACTTCAATTGGACTTTTCTGTCAACTCTGAATGCCGGCAAATGGTTCATAAAGGTAGGACTCTGGTTCTATGAACTTGTGTGAAGCCCTCTGTTCAGATTCCTGTGTCTGAAGATAAAGGTAAAAGGTGAAGACTGATTAGAGCATACAGGGTCTCTCCCAGCTTGGTAGCAGGGCTGTCACATTTTCAGGGTATCATGGGTCAGCATTTACTAGAAAGATTGATAACACACTTGTAAATTCAACCCTTACTGCTTGTTCTACCCAAACATTTCATATCCTTTGATAGTATGTTTGCAACACACATGGCACTTTCCTAGCTCTTTAGAATATTTTACAATTGTCATAAAGCAATCTTGGAAACATTTATTTTTTAATTCTTGCTATTTAAGAATGTATTAAGTACCTACTGGGTACAAGGCACATGGAAAATAATGACAAATAACCCAAATGGAGCAGTATAAGGAGTATGCTGACAGTGCAAAGGGAACAATATTACAAATGCACAATTAACATACATTGTGATAAGTGTCAACACAAGTAAATTTCTTATTATTTCAGAAGCATGTGAGAACAACTTCTGACTTAGTCTAAACAATGAGGATGTGAGGTTCTGGAAGAAGACAGGCTAATTAAAGAAACTGTAAGATATAAAACATACATTATGTATGATATAATTTTGAGTCACCTTCTTCTTTAGAAAGTTGGGGAATACATGTTTTTTAAGGTATTATTTATGCTATAGGGAGATGGTTACCAAGGGGAACCATAGATGATGGTGGTGATGTATTTCAAAGATATAGTACACTAAAGCCAGTGTGTGTAGTTATTTATATTTTAGTGTTAATTATGCTCCCCCCAAAACTGTTTACACAAAAACATCTACATGTAGCTTCTGGGAACCTGCCCCCAATTGGTTCTGACTGGTAAATAAGATGCTACCAGCCAATAGCTGGAGAGGACAGACAGGCAGGATTTTAGGATTCCTGGGCTTGGGACTGGGAGAAGGGAAAGGGAAGAAGATCTGCCATGCAGGGAGAGTGTGCCTGGAAAGAATACAAGACAAAGAGGCATGATTTCCATGTGAAGGAGCTGGGAGAGCACAACCCAAAGCACAGACCAGTTGGGCAGCCCTCTGGGTCCAAAACAACCACGGTAGAACACAAGATTTAGTAAATAGAAACTTGAGATTAAGCACATAGAAGTTAGACAATAGCCCAGCTATTGAGTTACTCAAGACATATTAAAATATAAAGACTATGTGTATGTCTTTCATTTGAGAACATAAACCATGGGGCAGGTAGTGAACCCACCACTGGGATTTCATAATATATATTTCAACAAGTGTGTGTATAAGGAGGCAAGAAGAAGGAAGGAAGGAGGAAAGGATAGCAAAATAAGGCTGAGGAGGAATAGTTGAGAAGAGTCAACAGGAGATAGTTGGGAGAATCAGCAAGTCATGCAGAGGGGAGATTTGGCAATGTGAAAATAACAAGCCAGAGTGCTTATAATTCCCCTTTGACAATTTCAAAGAGGTAAGGAGTTTGAAAGGTTAAGACTCCTGTCTTAGGATAAGGGACATTTTCCCTCTTGTCTTATGACTGAGGGCCTACATTCCACTCAACTGCCTAGAGTCATCAGAGGCGCTGAATTTGAAAATAGCTGTCTTACTTACTAGGATAAACAACACATGCTCCTTCTAAGGGATGGCTGATCAGGCTTCACATAAAAAGCAGTGAAGAACTATGTAAAGATGGACTTACTTATCTTTACAGACTCCAGATTTACACTCTGCTATTAATGTAAGAGCTGGAAGTAGGTTTATAACAACCATGTTTCCTCAGAATGTTTGTCCCTCTGGGAGGATGTAACCTGTAATGCTATTTTCTTATATGAGAATAGTGAGGGCTGGTGAGATGGCTCAGCGGGTTAGAGCACCAGACTGCTCTTCCGAAGGTGATGAGTTCAAATCCCAGCAACCACATGGTGGCTTACAACCACCCGTAATAAGATCTGACGCCCTCCCCTGGTGCGTCTGAAGTCAGCTACAGCGTACTTATGAAGAATAATAAGAAATGAATCCTTGGACCGGAGAGACCAACCGGAGCAAGCAAGGCTGTCCGGAGCGAGCAGAGCCAAACAGGGATGGCCAGAGCAAGCAGGGACGGCCAGAACGAGCGGGGCCAACCGGAGTAAGCGGAGCTGATCGGAGCCGATCGGAGCGAGTGGGGCCCGATTGGAGCGAGTGGGCTGGCTGGAACAAGCAGGGGCCATACGGGGGCGGCCGGGAGCGAGTGGGGCTGGCCAGAGCGAGTGGGGTCGAGCAGAGCGAGTGGGGGTTGACTGGAACAAGAAAAAAAAAAGAGAGAAGAGTGAGATGGCCCAGGTGTGGTGGAACACATCATTAACTGTAATTATTATGATGATGATGATGATGATGATGATGATGATGATGATGTCTCTCTTCTTCAACCCTATGGCTCACAGAGAGGGAACAGTATATGGTTACCCACCTTGATTTTGGAACTTAATAAACTGCTCCAGGTACAGGGGGCCCTGGGTGAAGGCCCCCCCTTCTATAACCTACCCATCCCTATCTCAGCCTTTGGAAAAAGCTCTCAGTCACATGTGGTGACTCAACACACGTGGGCTGAGTACTCAACAGGTGCTGTTCACAAGTCAGTTCAGGCCACCTTCTTCAGGGTCCTGGGGCAAACAGGCACTTCTTCCATGGAGGCTCCTCAAAGCCAGCCAGCCAACTGTCTGGAGGGATCAGTCTCTCAAAGGCCCTCATCATTTTAAGTAGGAGCATGGGGCTTCAAAATGCTTTGTGGATTCTTCTCCGCCAGAGGGCGCTATCTCACTTCCCCTGTCAGCAGCAGACCCTCATCGTTCATGGAGTCCAGGTATTGGATCTGTTTCCTCACATACTCCACCAGCAATTCAAGCTGTCGAGGGTCCTCACATTTCTGGTTGAAGAAGGTTCTCCAGAGTGCAGCAGCCAGGCCATGGTCATCTGAAAGGATCCCCTCATCGTATCCCAAGATTGCTGCATAAAAATTGTCATGAGGGCCATGTTCTTCTTTAGGATATAGGAATTAACCCCCCATGACTCGGCCTCGCCGCTCCACATGTTCCCACATGAAATGAACTATGATCTGGCACATGTACTTTCCAGTCCGGCCTTGCTGCTTCATTCAGGCTAGACACATCCAGACGTGAAGCAGGGTTATGAGAAATCAGGAGTCGAATGTATCAAGCATCTGACACCTCAGAAAGAACTCCTCGAAGTCAGTTTTCTCCACGCAGCTTGTGTACATGCGGAAGGCTGCGATCTTGATATTCCATTTACTGTATTTCAAAGGTCCAGTGAATCCCATGGCTTCTATTATCTTCGTGAAGGGACCGCCCTTCTCTTCAACAGGCTGCGGGAAATCTTGGGTAGTAGGAAGCTTACTTGTGTTGTGGTATTTCCTACTCTGTGCTGTGTCCGTTCCAACAATCTGTTCTGATCCCACACACACTCGAGACTGATTCTTCTGGAGCCACTGGGAAGTGCTGCTACACTGTCTTTGGGTAGGAGACTCTGATACCAGTTGGCTGCATACTGGAACCCACTGAGAGATGCTAATCTGGTTCCTCTTCTAAAAAGGTGGAGGAGCCAAGGCCAAAACTGGGGTAAAAAGTGGAAAGGTGCCTCAGTTTCCCTGGGGAAAGGTGACCACGCAAAGGAGCTACAGTACAGGCTCCCCCATTTCTCCTCTTCTCCTTCTGCCCTGCCCTCTCCAAGCCCCTTAACTCTTAACTCTTGGGAAGGAGGAGGCTGGCTAGTGGACCTCCGTAAGCCAGGGCTACAGAGTGAGACCGTGTCAAATCTCAAACCATCATGCACATGTGTATGTGAGCATATGTGTGGGGTAGAAATCAGAAGACAGCTTTCAGGGATTGGTTCTCTCATTCTACTGCATTAGTCTCAAATGATCAAACTCAGGTCACGAGGCTTGATAGTGGGGGATTTTGATGTAGGTGCCTTTACCTGTTGAGCCATCTTATGTTTTAACAATGTGCCTTCTACATGGAAGGGCTCTTATGTATTAGATGTATACAGCATTGCTCCTTAAAATCTTATTAGGATTTGTAGGATTAAATAAAGTACTCAAGATGAGCCAAAGCCTCATCAGACTGAGGTGTTTGATGGACCTGCAGAGTTGATGATTTGAGTGGGTGGTATTTTAATCTAATGGGTAATTTTTCTGGGTTGTTCTTTTTTTTTTTTGAGACAGGGTTTCTCTGTGTAGCCCTGACTTTCCTGGAACTCACTTTTTAGATCAGGTTGGCCTCAAACTCAGAAATCCTCCTGCCTCTGCCTCCCAAGTGCTGGGATCAAAGGCGTGCGCCACCGCGGCCAGCCTGGGTTGTTCTTATTGGAACTTCATGACATTTATTACTAAAGGACAGCCATAATTATTTTGATTCCATCTGGGGGGTATGACATGTAATTTTTAATATTTCTATTAAATATTATCCTTGGTTTGGGTTTTCAAAACTTTCTTTCAATATTTTTCCTAGGGCTGGGAATGTAGCTCAGTAATAGACCCCTTGCATGGAATGTGCAAGATCCTGGGTTTGAGCCTCAGAACCATAAAAGAACAACAGAAGTCCAGCCATTTTCTATTTTCAGATTCTGGGATTGGTTCTCAGTAGCAGGACTGGGTATGTTGTTATGTTAGATTTTGGTGGGTATTTTTTGGTCAATGGCTTTATTTTAGCATGTTAGGTGGTATGCATATAGCATTTAGTTTCACTATGACTGTAGCTACTGTGAATTCTGAAACCTGGAGTTCACATTTGGTTCATTTGGGAGACAGGGAACTTTAGGCTTTACTGTAGGGCTTTCTTTGCTTTTTTTCTGATATGTCATCAGAAGGTAGCTGAAATGATTATTATCTGTAATTTAAAATATTTAAAGGGTAGTATTTTTCAGTAAATTTTTGTTGTTGTTTTTGGGTTTCTATTGCTGTAAAGAGATACCATGACCATAGCAACTCTTACAAAGGCTGGTTTACGAGTTTAGAGGTTTAGTCCACGATCATCTTGGCAGGAAGCATGGCAGTGTGCAGGCAGACATAGTGCTGGAGAAAGAGCAGAGAGTTCTACATCTAGACCCGTAGACAGAGGAAAGAGAGAAAGAGAGATATACTAGGCCTGACTTGAGCTTCTGAAACCTCAAAACCCACTGTCAGTGACACACTTCCTCCAATAAGTCTATATAAACTCTCAAAAAGGCCACATGTCCTAATCCTTTCAAATAATACCACTCACCATGAGCCTATGGGGGGCCATTTTCACTCAAACCACCACAATTGTGAAAATCATTCTGGTGATTCATTGTTTGATAGTAATGACCATTAATTTATGAAGGTTATAAATTGATCATTACTTATTAGTATCCCTATACTTAAGAGATTTGTGAAAATATAATAGTTGTATGTTAGTCAGATTTCTATTACTGTAACAAAGACCCTGAGATAACCAGCTTACAAGAAAGAAAAGGTTCTCTTAGCTCACAACTTTGGAGGCTTGAGGCCATGATCTCTTGGCACTGTTGCTTTAGTCACATCATGGTAGGGAACACATGACAGAGCAAACCTCCCAATGGCTGAGAAATGAAATAGAGAAAGAAGAGACCTATATTCCAAAGCTTCTCCAAGGGCACTTTCCACAGTGACTTACATCTTCCAAATGTTGTCACTGTCATGAACCAGCCTTTAACACATGGATCTTTAGAGACATTCTAGATGTGGACTACAACAGCCCAACTGATAATGAAATAACATATATGGGAATTCTAGGATCTGTTCCTAGAAACTTAGTGAATTGTTTCTCTTGCCTAACCAACATTTCTGGGGATCTTTCTTATATTTCTTTTTAAAGTATATATTCTTACAGTAATTAAAACTTATTTCATTGTATGGATAGTGAACAGGGTATATTTAGAAATTAATGAGGAACAGGTAGGACTAACAAGGCTTTCTCAGGAGAGCTGTGAGAAACTAATCTATGTGTAACCAATGGAAGGAGGTTGATATCAGGCTGCTGAGTTAGACACAAATTGAGTTAATGTACTAAATAACAAAGCTGAGACCCTTGGAGTTATTGCTTCTTATATTTAAAAAAAAGCATCATTTTGTCTTTAATGGACAAAATTAACTTTCTAATTTTCTATAAACTAACATATAACTTTATATAGTCTGGGCCCTAATCAGAAGAAGTAATGAGTAGCTGGTTGTGGTGTACATATATAACCCTAGCATTCAAGATCCTGGAGTAGAAGGATCATAAATTTGATCTAACCCAACCAACATAGCAAGATTCCATCTAAAGAAAAGGAATAATGTTTTAGAAAATGAGGACTAGGGAGTTGGCTGAGTCAGTAAGGTGCTTGCCCTGCGAGCATGAGTGCTAGATGGATCAGGGAGTCACCAGACTTGCCAACAGAGCAATCTCTAGGTTCCGTGAGAGAATGGGAGTGGGACAAAGGACAATGCCAGCTTTTTCCTCTGGATGCGTGTATGGAGAGGTATATACATACACAGAGAGAACACACATAATACAAAAATAAAAACAGTGTCAAGCAACCAAATTTTTCCTGTATTCTATGCTCTGAATAATATAGCAGTCTCCTATTGTGATGGTAACTTTTACTGATTATTTAAAAGCAGATTTCATATTATTTAACTCTTAGTTTATGTAAGTGATTAAGAAGGGTCAAGTAACAAGAAACACAGATACAGTGTTTTGTTTTGTTTTGTTTTTCTGCATAATCAGCAAGTCTAGAGTCAGGCTCTGTTAACCAGCCCTTAGATTAAGTTCTAGGAATGAGGTATGTAATCTATACATCTTACTTTAATTTTTTAAATTTATTTTTAAAATGTATTTTCTGATTCCAATTTTTATTATATTTCATTATTTAAAACAATGTTTAAATTTAAATATATTTTGATCATATTCTTTTCCTCAAGTTATTAGATCCTCTTCCCCTCCATACCTGCCCAATTTCAATTTCTTTAAAAAAAAAACCTAAAACCCAATACAACAAACCCCCCAAACCCTAGAAAACAAAATAGAACATTGTGGGAAGCAGGCACAGCCACATGAGCCAAGATGGGGCCCTGGCTCTATGCCAAGCCCCGCATCCTCTGTTTGTTTATCCCAGTCTCAGTCATGCACAATAAAAGCAGTGCGTGTAACTCGTGATACCATTCTATCAGCCTATCCTGCATGCTGCCTTGGTCATGTGTGTCTATGATTGGGTGGTGTGAGGTGGCATGAGTGAATGGAAGAGGATAAATTGTGGGCAGTCCCAGGGAGATATATATGATAAAGAAGAAGCAGAATAAAGGAAGCTGGGGAAGCTGCGTGAGACCTGCAAATAAAGAGAAGCGGCTGCAGCTGCGTGAGACCTCCCCGGGCGTCTGTGTCGTTCATTCCATTGTCTCTGCTGGATGGAGACATGGGTTGTGAAATTTTTCCTGTATTTTATGCTCTGAATAATATAGCAGTCTCCTATTGTGGTGGTAACTTTTACTGATTATTTAAAAGCAGATTTCATATTATTTAACTCTTAGTTTATGTAAGTGAATAAGAAGGGTCAACTAACAAGAAACACAGATACAGTGTTTTGTTTTGTTTTGTTTTTCTGCATAATCAGCAAGTCTAGAGTCAGGCTCTGTTAACCAGCCCTTAAATTAAGTTCTAGGAATGAGGTATGTAATCTATACATCTTACTTTAATTTTTTAAATTTATTTTTAAAATGTATTTTCTGATTCCAATTTTTATTGTATTTCATTATTTAAAACAATGTTTAAATTTAAATATATTTTGATCATATTCTTCCCCTCAAGTTATCAGATCCTCTTCCCCTCCCTACCTGCCCAATTTCAATTTCTTTTTAAAAAAAAAAACCTAAAACCCAATACAACAAACCCCCAAAACCCTAGAAAACAAAATAGAACATCACTCAAGAAGAAAAAACCCCACCAAACTGTAACTAAACAAAAGCACATACACAAGTCTATTATATGGAGTCTATTATATGCTGGTCAATGACTCCTGGACATGAAGCCGGATTGCCCTGGAGTAGTTGATATACCTAGTATCACTCCATTGGAGAAAACTGATTTTCCCTAACCTAGCAAGTATAAATGACAGTTCAGTTGTTATCCTTTACCTTGGTGGCTAGATTTTCACGTACTCATTCATTCATTCATTCATTCATTCATTTAAAAATAACAAAATAGAATATAAAAGAAAATTATCATATCAAAATTAGAAAAGACAAACCAACAGAAGGAAAAGAGCCCAAGGGAGGACACAAGAGTTAGAGACCCATGAGGTTACTGTGCACACTGCTTCGGTCTCTGTGAGTTCATATGAACTTTGCTCATGGTGACTTAGAGGGCCTTGGGTATTTGGTGTCTTCTATTCACTCTGTCTCTTACACCTTTTCTGCCTTCTCTTGTGTGGGGCTCCCCGAGCTCTGAGAGGAGGGATTTGATGGGCATCCCATTTAGGGCTGAGTGTTCCAAGGTCTGTCACACTCTGTAAAATGTCTGACTGTGGGTCTGAAAAAAACCTATGGCACATGGCTCTCAAAGAACCTAGGCCAGGCCAACTCCATGGTTCCCTACAAGGTGGTAGGGTAGTTTAGTGGCAAAATATTTCCTGCAAATGCTTTAGGGTCCAAGAATTTATTTCTCAGTTTCCATGCAGAAAGGAGAAGGCAAGCCACCACAACAGCATCGCAGATGTTGAAGACAACTGCACCACTGATAATGATAAGAAGAGGGTAAAGCAATAAAGAAAAATATCAATCTATATAAAATTATAATCTAAAATTAATGAAAGTAACAAGAATAATGAGAAAGAACAGAAATTACAAAACAAGACAAGTCCAACTGAGAATTGAAAGAACCATAATGTGGAGAGTACCTTCTTGACACTAGAACGCAGGAATGAAGGCTCATGTAGGCATGAGCTCGACTTCTCTAGGTTCAGTGAGCTGTGTAGGTGTTGTCTGCAGCAGTGGGGCCTTGCTGTCAGTTTGTGAAGAGCAACCTACAGTATTAGCAACAGCCTGAGTTGTTTGGGAGATTCCTGTGGGACCTCTCTGGCCAACAACTCAATTAGATGTAACCAAATCCTGGTACTAGAAGTTTTGTTTGATGACCAGTTGGAATGCTTGTCTCTCTAATTAATTGGCAATTTCATTTAGAATTCCTTCATATATGTATATATTTTAGGTATATTTATACTGTATCATGTTTTCATATTATCCCTCAAATATCCCTTCATTTAAGCTGTCTTCCTCATATTCCTTCCCATAACTCTCTCTCCTTTCCCCCTTCACTTGATCCTCCCATTCCAGCTCCACCCCAATGTATTCATATCTATCTATCTATCTATCTATCTATCTATCTATCTATCTATCCCCTTCATAATGAGATCTTTATGTTCCTGTACTCCCTTACTCAATCTAAACCTACCCTTTGTGGATCTGTTGGCTGTGGCCTGGTTATCATTGACTTCACAGCTAATATCTACACATAAGCAAATACAGACTAGTTTTGTCTTTCTAGGTCTGGGGTAGCTCACTCAGGATAATTTTTCTAGTTCTATCCATATGCTGCAAATTTCACAATGTCATTTTTTAACAGTTGAATAAGACTCCACTGTGTAAACATACTGCATTTTCTTTATCCATTCTTCTGTAGACAGACATCTAGGTTGTTTCCAATTTCTGGCTATTATGAATAGAGCAACAAAGAACATGTTTAAACAAGTGTCTTTGTGGTAGGATAAAGTATTCTTTGGATATATACCAAGAGTGATATGACTGAACCTTGAGATAGACTGATTCTTCCTGAGGAACTACCACACTGATTTCTGTACTGACTATACAAGTTTGCATTCCCGCCAGCTATGGATGAGTGTTCCTCTTATTCTTGCCAGAATGAGCTATCATTTGTTTTATTGATTTTAGCCATTCTGACAAGTATAAGATTAAATTTCAAAGTAGTTTTGTTTTGCATTTCCCTGAAGGCAAAAGATGCTGAGCCTTTCATTAAGTGTTTCTCAGCTATTTGAGTTTCCCCAACTGAGAAATCTCTGTTTAGCTCTCTACCCCACTTTTATTGGATTATTTGTTTTCTTGATATCTAGTTTCTTGAGTTCTTTATATATTTTGTATATTAGCCCTATATCAGATGTGTAGTTGGTGAAAAATCTATTCCATTCTGTAGGCTGATACTTTGTCTGAATGATATTGTCCTTTACCATACAGAAGATTCTCAGTTCTATGAGACCCCATTTGTTAACTATTGATCTTAGTGCTTGTGTTAATGGTGTTCTGTTCACCATTTTCTTGTGCCAACGAGTTCAAGGATATTTCCAACTTTCTCTTTTATTAGGTCCAGTGTATCTGGTTTTATGCTGAAGTCTTTGGTCCATTTGGAGTTGAGTTTTGTGCAGGATAATAAGTATGGATCTATTTGGAGTCTTCTACATGCAGTTATCCAGTTTGACCTGCACAATTTGTTGAAGATGATTTTTCCAGTGTCTATTTCTGGCCTCTTTATTTAAAAATCATATATCTTTCAGTGTGTGGATTTATGTCTGGGTCTTCAGTTTGTTTCTATTCATCAATATGTCTGGGGTTTGTTTTTTTTTTTTTGTACCAATACCATCTAAGAATAATAGAATAGAGGAAGGAGTTAGAATCACAGGTCAAAGGCACAGAACATATTTTTAACAAAATCACAGAAGAAAGTTTCTCTAACCTACAGAAGGAGATGCCTATCAAAGTACAAGAAGCATATAAAACACCAAATGGACCGGACCATTTAAAGTAAAGAAAATCCCCTTGGCACGTAATAACCAAAACATCAAACATATTTTAGTTAAAGGAATGCAGAAGAAATATTAAAACCTGTAAGGTGAGAAGACCAAGCCACATATAAAGGCAAACCTATTAGAATTATACCTGACTTCTCAATGGAGACTCTAAATATAAGATATGTTTGCACAAATATATAAATATAGACTACTTAGTCCATTTTTGTTTACTGTTTGTGTGTATGTGGTTTCAGGACTGACTGCTGTGAATCAAACAATATGGGGGGTGCCATTGCTGGGAGAGAATGTTTCAAAGCTGACTTCCTGGTCCTTTGGCTCTTACCATCTAATAGTGCCTATCAGTTCAGAAATTATCTCATCATTATCATTACAAAATAATAAATTCACTCCTAGTAGTAATTTTAACCTAATACTTATAAATGTACACAGTTTCCTTGATTACATGGGAGGTGGTTATGTTCTTTCTATATGTAATGCTGTGTCTTTAATAGTGACCTATAGAATATATTCTTTTTTTTAAAGATTTATTTATTTATTTATTTATTTATTTATTTATTTATTTATCATATGTAAGTACACTGTAGCTGTCTTCAGACACTCCAGAAGAGGGCATCAGATTTCGTCATGGATGGCTGTGAGCCACCATGTGGTTGCTGGGATTTGAACTCCGGACCTTCAGAAGAGCAGTCGATGCTCTTAACCACTGAGCCATCTTGCCAGCCCCTAGAATATATTCTTAAATGATCCAGAAGACATGACCTTGATTTCACAATTTGTCAAGTTTTGCTGTAGGGAAAGGGAAAACAGATTATTGAATCTATGTGAATGGATGCATTGCCATGTAAAGCAGAGGTGGAATAGACACATAGCTTCCTAAATTGAAGGGTCAGGGAAACAAGACCAAATACAAAGAATGGTTTATAGAAGTATAAGATTCAGATTTTTTTAAAAGTCTGCATTACATGCCCATCAAAAAGTAGAACACAACAAAACTCTCAAATGAATAGTAGTGACTAGAGGGTATCAGTTATTTTTCTGTTGCTGTGATAAAATACCATGACGAAAAACAACTTAAGGAAGAAAGGATTTATGTTAGCTCATAGTTTCAGAGGAAAAGTCTACAAAGGCAGGGAAGGCATTGCGTGGTTACAGGAGCAAGATGCTGGCTGATCACATCTTTATCCACACACAGGAAGCAGAGAAAAGCAAGAGGTGAACAAGGCTAACAACTATTAAAGCCCGCTCTCAGTGACCTACTTCCTTGCAAGGCTGCATCTCCTAAAGGTTCTATAACCTCTGTAAGCAGCACCACCAACTGGGGACTAAGTGTTCAAATATATAAACATGGGAGACATTTTTTATTAAAATCTCTACATTTGACCCCTTGGCCTTAGGAAATCATGAGCATGTCATTACAAAAAATGCATGTTAGCTCAACTTCAAAAGTCCCAGTCTTTAATAGTCTTAACACTATTATAAAATCCAAAGTTTCTTCTGAGACTTGAGACAATCTCTTAATGGTTACTACCTGTGAAAATTAAAAAACAAAACAAAACAAAAACAAACAAACAAACAAACTAACTAAACTAAACTAAAACATTCCAGCATACAATGGTACAGAACATACATTCCCATTTCAAATGGGAGAAATGGAGAAATAGTGAAGAAAGATTGGACCAAAGCAAGACTGAACCCTAGCCAGACACCACTAAATCCTGTAGCTAGTGTCTGGTATCTGGGGCTTTAGTTTCAGATGGCTGATATGGCTTCACCCCTACAGATTTGCTGTCTGTAGCATAAACTTCTCTCTTGGACTGCTCCTGCTCCTTGTGTGCAGTTCTCCTTGGCAGATGTCTCATGGCTCGGGCCTCCACTACCCTTACTTCACCTTCACATTGACAGCTTAAAACAAACAAGTTCAGTAGCTTCACGAGAAATAAGAGATAGTTTATTTTGGAGCCAAATTTAAATAACCATGGCCTGGAAACACAGATTTAGGGCAACCTAAATACCATGTTTCTATATGGATTGAGTTTCATAGATTTACAGAACAAAACCATCATAAATCAAGTCAATTTTAAAATATAGTGGAGGAAGCATCAGAGAGGTGTTTACAGCAAGATGGGTGAACATCCCCTTCAGGCCTCAGATGGTATTCTTAGTTTTCTAAGTAGATTCCAAAGAGAATCTATTAATTATAAGATGTTAGTTCTGGCACAGAGGTGGGCAAGGAATGGCCATTTAGAGAGCTTCAGTTAGCCCACGATAAGGTAATTATTGGTCTCTGGACCTACAGCTTTTTAATCTCTCCTTATCCCTGCAGTTCTAATCCATGAATCAATAAGTCATTGCAAGAAGTCATGGCTTCTTTCTAGGAATTCTCATTGACAATGACTTCATTCAGTGGCCTCTCTGGGTCTTCTTATAGGAACTCTGACATTACCACTCATTGCTTCTGCAGTTCTCCAAAAACCAACCAAGAATCCACAAACCCCTTAGTCTTGATCTTTCTTATCTCTAAAACCAGCACCATGTGGCTAACACTGTTAGGTTTGGCTGACATCTTCACCTACTTAGACCACAACAGTAAAAGCTTTTCTATGCTGTTGCTTCAAAAATATTTTTTACATTTTAAAAAAAATCTACTGTGTGTATGTGATTCATAAGGTGCGGAGATATTGCCTTCTATATCTTGTAAACGACTTCATAAAATTGATGTTCATTTTTCTGTATGTTTAGTAGAATTCAGTTCTAAATAAAATGGGGCCTACAGTTTTCTAGAAGGCGTGTGTGTGTGTGTGTGTGTGTGTGTGTGTGTGTGTGTGCACTGACAGCTTCCTAGAAGCTCTTTCTATTGTTACACAAAAGGCACCTAGAGTAACTCAATTTCTGAATAGTAAAGCTTCTTATCTGATCTAGGGTTTTCTCAAAAGACCCATCACCTAAGCAGTTCTCAGCCATAGTGGAGTTCCTGGCTTGGCAGTTATGCAAAGGCTCTGAGAATCCTTCAAAAGAATAACCCCATAAAATCTCAGATAACAATCACTGACAAAGACTACTTCAAAGCTTAAGTGTCATCACTCTAGGTTCATGCCAGATACAATAGTTCTGCAAAAATTCTGGTACACTTGAGTGTGCCAGTTTTGCCTATAACCCCAGTACTCTGGAAGCTGAGGAAAGAGACAGAGTTGAAGACTTGTCTGGGGTGCATAACAAGACCCTGTGTCAATTTTTTTTTAAAAAGTAATGAAAAGGGGTATCTCAGTTGCTTACCATATGCAAAGCCCTAGTTTCAATGCTTGAAACAAAAATAAAAACACAAACCTAAACAAAGGGAATATATATTCTATAACTATTGGGTAGAATGTTCTATAAACATTGTTATGAGAGCCAGTTGAGTAAGAGTTGATTAAATTATCTCTGATTTTATGGATTTTCTACTGGTTTATTGTATCAGTTATTGGCTAAGGCGTGACAAAGTCATTTCAATTGTTGGTTTGTTTTTCTTTTCAGATTTGTTAGGTTTTACATCATGAATTTTGAAACTATGTTATTAAGAATATACATATTTAAGATAGTTATTTATCCTCAAAGAATTTCACTCTTTTTCATAATGAATAGCAGGCAGAATGATGACTTTCCAAAGATGTGCATGCCCTAATTCTTGGAATTTATTAATATCATCAGGCATGGTTAAAAAAAAAAGGTTTCTGTACATACAGCTGAGGTTATGGGCTTCAAGGAAGATTATTCTGATTTTTAGATGACCCTCATCTAGTCAGGAAAATCCTTTAAAAAGGCTGTCTTAAGGTCGGGCGTGGTGGCACATGCCTTTAATCCCAGCACTCGGGAGGCAGAGGCAGGTGGATTTCTGAGTTCGAGGCCAGCCTGGTCTACAAAGTGAGTTCCAGGACAGCCAGGGCTACAGAGAAACACTGTCTCAAAAAACAAAACAAAACAAAAAAAAAAGATTGTCTTAGGTGTGACCAGAAAGATTTTATCAATGGAGACATGAGAGACAAGAGAGATTTGAAATGTGACGGGGACTCAACTATCAACTGCAAGCTTTGAAGATAGAAGAAAGAGCCTTCGAACCAAGGAATGCAGATGGCCACTAAAACATGGAAAAGGCCCTCAACTTACAGAGGTTTCCCAAATCACAGGGAACTGAATTCTGCCAATAATGTAAATGAGCAAGAATGTTCTCTAGAAACTCGAGAATGGTGTGGAATTTGGTTGACACCTTGATTTCAGCTCCAGGAGACCCATAAAGAACTTCTGATCTATAAAACAAACAAACACACAAAAAATGATCTGTGTTCTTTTAAGTCACTAAGTGCTGGAATTAAAGGCATGCATCACCATGCCTGGCATGAGAACTATTTCAGTGTAATTTAAAGTGGTAATAATCTAATGAAAAACTATGTACTCACTTAAATTTATGTATCAAAGCACTCAACAAAATTCTATTTGTGTTGAAAAATTCATGTGTGTGTTCATATATGAGCACATACGTGTGTATTTATAAGGCACCCAGAGATTATTGTTAGATTATCTTCCCAAAGCAGTTTCCACTTTATTTGAGGCAAGGTTTCTCCTTGATCCTCGAATTGACCAGTGAGCCCCAGGAACCCCCCGTCAGTGCTTCCTAAGCTCTAGGATTACAGGCATGGATTGCCACAACTGGCTCTTTGCACCAGTCCTGGGAATCTGAACTCAGATCCTTACACTCATGCAGCAAGCACTTTGTTGGCTAAGCATTCTCCCTAGTTCCTGTGATGAAAAGCTATTAATGAACTAGGAGTAGAAAATAAAGAACTTGAAAACACCTTCAACCAACACCATTTTCTCATCATGAGAAGATGAGCACTGGCCTCTAAAGATGGGGAATAAGCAAAAGTGCCCTCTTCACCACACCCATGAGCAGCACACAGCAAACTGGGGGCAGTGTGTTCAATACATAGAAAGAACTGAAGGGGTGCAAGCATGGGAACCTGAATTTGTACACCCCGATCTATGTAAAAAGCTAGGCATGATTGTTAATACATGCAGACCCAGCACTAGGGAGGCAGAGACTGAGGATCTCAGTCTAGCCAAATCAGCACACTCCAGGTGCCTTTGGGATTACTTTGAAGAGTAAGCATGTATCTGGTATGCTTATTAGTAGACTGGACAGACTGACAAAGAATCTCTGAACTTGAAAGTTGGATGAGATAAACTCCCACAACTGAAAACCCAAGGAACCAATGGCTGAAGCCTATGAGAAGAGAACATCCAAAGACAATAGGATGTAACTAACAAAGGTGAAGATAGCCACACCTCATGATCTTAGGATCATTATTATATGGGTAGAAAATTTTCACAGGTAGTAACCATTAAGAGATTGTCTCAAGTCTCAGAAGAAACTTTGGATTTTATAATGGTGTTAAGACTATTAAAGACTGGGACTTTTGAAGTTGAGCTAACATGCATCCATCAGTGGCTGGAATACTATTTATATTTAGCCCTAAAAGATAAAAAATATTATGTCATCTGAGATAGCATGAATCACCTTGCAGGGCATCATGCTAAGTGAGATAAGCCTGGCACATAGTGACAGATGCTAGTTTCAATAATGTGTGGAACCTAAGAAGGTTTTCCTGATAAAGACAGAAAATAAAATAGTGATTCCTACACAACTGGTGGTGCTAATGGAATGATAGGGAGATGTTGGTCAAAGCATACAAAATTTCATCTAGACAGAATGATTTCAAGAGCTTGCTTTGCTATGTGCTAACTGTAATTTTAAAACATAATAATTCCTGAAATAATAATACTAGGACACAATTTAAGCATTCTCATCACACAAAAATATCATGTGTGATAAAGCAAAGGCTAATTAGTTTGATTTATCCATTACATGATTCAGGCATATATCAAAACAGCCTATTGGGACTGGGCATGTAGCTCAGTGGTAAAGCAAAGGTCTAGCATACATAAGGCCCTAGGTTTTATCCTCAGCACTGTAAAACAAAGCAAGCAAACAAATCAAAACTGACTGTTATACATTATAAGTACACACAATTCATTTTCATTTTTAGTGTGTGTTTAGACATGTCTATTTGTGTGAAAAAGTGTGTAGGTATAGGTGCATGTGTTGAAGAGGATATTTGTGTGTGTGTGTGTGTGTGTGTGTGTGTGTGTGTGAGTGTGTGTGTGTGTGTGTGTGTGTGTGTGTGTGTGTGTGTGTGTGTGTGTGTGTGTGTGTGTGTAGACTGGAGGTTGATGTTGGACATCTTCCTTAAATTTCTCTATACCTTATTTTTTGAGACAGGATTATAGATATGTACCACAAATTTATAATACCAGAAGTCAGGAGGTTGAGGCAGGAGGATTATAAGTTTGAAGCCAGTCTAAACTACACAGCAAGATCTCGGATTGAAAACAAAATTCTAGAAACACATAGATTACTACACCACTTTCCTGTTTTACAGTTTGGGATACTAAAACTAAGAATATTGACCAAGAGTAGTATTGTTTGTTAACTTGACAAGATCTATAATTACCTAAGAGATAAGCTGACTGACATGTCTATGAAGGATCATCTAGATTAGGTTAGCCTATGGTCATGCCTGTAAAGAATTATCTAAATTGGTTAGTTGTGTTGGAAATAACTACATTAACAGTTGACAGCACCGTTCCCTGGGCTAACATCCTGGACTGAATAAAAAGGAGAAAGTACCTGAACACTGGCATTCATCGTTCTCTGCTTCCTGTCTACAGATATGATGTGACCAGCTGCCTCAAGTTCCTGCGGCCATGCCTTCCCCAAAATGATGGACTGTACCCTCAAACTATGAGCCGAAACAAATCCTTCCCCCTTTGGATTGCTTATTGCTAGGAATTTTGTCTAGCAATGAGAAAAGTAACACAGATCATTGGTACTGAGAAATGAGCCCATTGTTGTACCAATGTGGTCCGCAGGCCTTTGGACCTGGTTTACAGGATTGTGGAGAATTTTGGAACTCTGATCTAGAAGTCTTTGAATGCTGCAAATATAGCTTAATGAGTGGTTCTCGTAGGAGCTTGGAAGACAAGAATGTGAAGAGAAACATGGACAGTGGAGGCCCAACTCGTGAGAGAAGCAAGGGCTCTATTCAGAACTGGGCTAGAGGCCATTTATTTGATATTCTGGCAAAGAATCTGGCTACATTATGCCAGTGTCCTGAAAACTTGAGTAAGGTTGAATTTAAGTGAACAACAAGAAGCATACTGAGTGAGGATTTTAACTGTGGTCTAAGATGTGTATGAATACTATCAAAAGCAGCACAAGATATAAAGTTATAGAAACACAAGAATGGACCATCAGAATTTCTTGCTATCAAGTCTCATTAGTTCAGGTATAATTAAGAAACGCTTTGTGAAGGAGGAAGCATTTGAACAGGTAGAGTAGGATTTTAGCAGGTTGACATGGTAAACAAATGAGGGAGTGGTACAGCTAGGACTAAACACGGTGAACCCTGAAACCAAAGCATATGTTCTTTCCATTATACAGAACTATGACAACAAGAGCCCATGTGGTAAGGCAGTGTGATAGAAAGGGGTTGGGAACTGTGAGTTGCAGAAGAAAAGACTAAAAAAGGAAAGTTAAGGACATGGAGAACTGTTGGTACAGTATAAGGAGTCTAGGATATCAAAGAAATCATTCCAAACCCTTGGATCACCAGTGGGGATGACATTGAATTCCCTTGTATGTCAGAAGGCGTAGTGAGTTGAGTGGTAATGTAAGCAATTTGGAAGCAGAACCACAGAGCAGGAAACCTGGGAGTGCTTGACCAGAACCAATGTTTTCTTTGATACGTTTATTTTTAGCATAAGCCGTTTTTTGGTATGAAACCTCTATCAGAGGCTGACAAAAGAAGAGCAGCCAACCAGTCAATCCCACAGCTGTCTGAGTTATTGGCACTTGCAAAACGGGAACAGAAGATTGTGATATTTGATCTGTTCGGCCCTCGACCAGGACATCCTCTCAGAAACACTTTTGTCCGAAGAGTAGTAAGGGTCATCCTTGACTCTAAAATTGAGCAACATCTGGTACGTGTTTCTTAGTATTTATGGCAGAGGTTGGGAGGTGGGTAGCCTGGTCAGGAGTGTTGTTGAATTTAACTACTATATAAGTCCTCTCTGAGATCAGTAAATGATATTGTTTCCTTTGGAAATGGAAATTATTGTTTATACAGCTACAGAAGGCAATTTGAGAATGATCCAGAAAGTGCTCCCAATAGGGAAAAATATTGAGACTGTTTCCTATTTTAAACCAAATCTAATATTAGCACATTGCTAAAGAATGATTTAAGAGTTGAGGAGATGGCTCAGTGCATGGACTACTTACTCACAAGCATGAAGGTGGGGTTTGGATATTCAGAACCCATGTAGAAGCTGTACAGAGACGGCAACCACTGTAATTCCAGCACTGAGGAGGCAGAGACAGGGCAGGGCAAGATTGCTAACTAGATTAACTGGAATTGGCAGACTCCAGGTTCAGTGAGAAACCCTGTCTCAAAAATAAAATGGAAACCAATGAAGAAGTCTCATGACAACTTTTGGCCTCTACATGTATGCACACACATGTGCATGTGCACATGTGTACATTTGTGTACATGTGAACATTCACTTATGCATGCTACACTTGCATACATGTGCAGGAAAAAAGAATAATGTATATAAGCCAGGCCTGGTCATACATAACTGTAATTCCAGTTACTCTGGATGCTAAGGACAGAAGATGGCAGGTTTAAAGTCTGCATAGATATAGAATAAGTTCAAGGCCAATTTATACAACTTAGCAAGACCTTGCCTCAAAATTAAAAAAAATTTTTTTTATGAGGGCTGGGGATATAGTTCACCAATAGAACTCTTGCCTAGCATGCTTAGGACCACATGTTCAATCCCTAGGACCACACCAAAATATAATAGTGTATATAATAACACTGAGGTGGTCTACCCAGTGCTCAACATAGACCTAACATGACAGTACAGGCATGGTCTTCATGACAGTACAGCTTTGAGGGCACTGGTTTTAAAGAATGATATAGAAAGACCACTGGGTCTTCGTTAAGTAAAGCTTTGCTCCTCATTTGATTTTGGTTTCTTCTTCTAGAATCACTCTTTATTTGTAGTTATTTTTTCAAATCACTTAATTTCTCAAAATAGAGCAATGCTATGAGTAAAACAAGTATGTATCTCCTTGCAAATGGAGTTCTTTCCACAGCTGAGTCAGAGCAGCATCTCTGTTGCCAGGAAACACCTAGGTAGTTCCTCTCAAGGATGACTTTTGGCATCAGAAACTAGGGTATAGTACTTTTATGTTCATATCTACCATTTTTTCCCTGTTAAGTATCTAATTTATGGTCCTGCAAATACTAGGAAGGTGCTCTACCACTGAGCTACATCTCTAGCCCTCAGTTTCTTTTTTGTATGACTCTGTATGCATGGGCCCTTTACTTACTGTTAACTGGAGGATGGAAAGGTCTGAGGCAAAACTCAGTTCCACAGCAGCCTTCCCCATCTTTAAGAGCTCATTAGACAATATAACTAATTTGATTGCTTCAGCAATGGCTAGACTCTTTCTCTGCTGCCTATAGATTACTCCCAGTGCAGGAATGAAGGCTAGCCCTTTCATTCTTCCTGGGCTGTTTGTATCAGGAAAGTTGAGCATCCACTGTCTGTTTCTTCTTACAGATATTTTGGTTGCCAGGTTTTGATAGAGAATATGTCAGGTACATGGCTCCTGGTTTTCAGCATGTGGGGCGTTTATGGTCCATTAACGACCTTACAAAAAATAATATTAGTATAATAAATGTTGACTATAAGAGATTGTTCTACACTGGGTTGAGGTAAGTGTTTTACCCCCGCTCTTGACATGCATCATTGCTGTAACATTCACAGACTATCAGTTCCACTTAGCTTCCTTTTGCTCCTTTATCTGGTTTTCTATCATCTTTGACTCCTCTGCTTTCTCGTTGCTTTTCCTGCCTCCCTTCTTTTGTTAATAAGCATTTATGATGTGTAGATGATGCTCTTCTTTGTACTCTAATTCCTTACCACTTAATACTTATTTTAAAGGTCCATCTATTATTTTATTGTGTGTTTCCCTGGTGTGTGTATGCGCATATGCACAAAACCCACAGAAGCTAGATGAGGGTGTAAGATCCCCTGGAACTGGAGTTATAAGATGACTGTGAGCTTCCATGTGGTTGCTGGGATTTGAACCAGGGTCCTATGGAAGAGTGTACTTTGACCAGCTGAGCCATCTCTCCAACCTCTCCACCCATTTTTATATGCTTGGTGTATAATTTTACTCTACACTTTTGTAAGGTTGACTATTTAAGATTCCATATTTAAGTGCAGTCATACAATATTTGTCTTTCTACCTCTGGCTCGTTTCATGCAGTATAGTGTTTTCCAGGATCACCCATATTGGGACAGCTAACAGAATTCCTCTTTTAAAATACTGAGTAGTATTCCATTGCATATAAGTACCATATTTTCTTAATCCATTTCTTAATCAGTTTTATGAATCTGTTGGTAGATACTTGGGTTGATTCCTTATCTTGGCCATTGTGAACAATGTCTCGGTGAAGCTGGGAGTGAACACAATTCCGTGAACTGTTGTCACCAGCATCCGTTGATACTGTCCTTCAACAGCTGCTCTCCTTCCATCCTTTCCCCTTAGTCTAAAATCTTAACCCCCAGAAAAATGTCTATAATGTGTTATATCAAAAATGAGCAATCTCGCCGGGCGTGGTGGCGCACGCCTTTAATTCCAGCCCTCAGGAGGCAGAGGCAGGGAGATTTCTGAGTTCAAGGCCAGCCTGGTCTACAAAGTGAGTTCCAGGACAGCCAGGGCTATACAAAGAAACCCTGTCTCAAAAAAAACCAAAAAAAAAAAAAAAAAAAAAAAAAAAAAAAAAAAAAAAAAAAAAAGAATGAGCAAACTCATATTTGGGGACTGGTTTATTTTTTACTCATCGTAATTCTTATAAATTCTATCCAGGGCATTTATTTATATTTTGTTCCTTTTTATTGCTGAATAGTGTTCAATGGTGTGTATACCAAAGTTTGTTTAATCAGTTACTATAAGAAAGACATCTGATTATTTCCATCTATTTGCATAAGTTTATTTCAGGGAAAAGATGCCTCAGATTTCAAATTCCTGGGTGTAGTAATTGAAAGTTTTATGAAAAGCCACCAGACTTTTCCAGGAAGACTGTAACCTTTTACATTCCTGCCAACACAATGACCCAGAGTTTCTGCATCCGTGGTAATGATTGGTGCTGTCACCTTTTAATCTCATCTCTTCTGATAGGCAGGTGGTAACATCAGTTTGTTTAAACATATTCTCTGAAGGCTAATGATACTGTGTTTACTTATTCATAATTTTCTTCATTGAAATTCCTTTTCTTTATTGTTAAATCTTGAGAATTCTTCCCCCCTTTGTTAGAGGGTGTGAAAGCATTTTCCCTGGACTGGAGGGATAGCTCAGTGGATAACAATATGAACTGTTCTTCTAGAGTACCCAGGGTTCCCAGCACCATGCCGGGAGCCTCAGAAACACCCAGAACTGGAGCTCCAGGGGATGTGATGCCTTCTTTTAGAGTCCATCCACACCTAAGTACATACAAATCTTTATAAAAGGGAGCACATTCTCCTAGTCTGTGACTTACTTACTGTGGCATCTTCTTAACAGGGCACAAAGCAAGAGCAGTGTTTCCATTTTGATGAGGCTGGCATCTGAGTTCTCCCTTTAAGGAAGTAGGCATTTAGCTCTAATCTAAAAACTTTTTGCTCAATTCAAAAGCGGACAGAGTTCTTCGATGTTTTCTATAGGGTATGTTTTCTATTGTTATATTATATACTCAAGCCTACAAGTCATCCTGAGCTCATTTTTATCCACAGTCTGAGGTTTGATTGAGATTTTAATGTTCTTTTTGGGAGAGGGCCTCTGGCCTTCCAGATTGGGGACGTTTGTTGAAATCTGTTCCACGCACTTGCTTTGACAGCTTTGTCACGAGTTGTTTGAGCAAATGTATGTAGGTCCTTTTCCGGAGTTTCTATTCAGGACCACTGACTGGTGCGTCTGTCCTTGCTCTGTACCTTGCTGTCCTGATTACATGTAACTTCACTCCTGAGGACGGTGATTAATTCCCTTTCACTTATTATTTTTCCAGACTGAAGTATGTTTTTCCCAGCATAGGGGATACTGAGGATGGTCAGGGCCATCCTGGGCTACGCAGTGAGTTTAAGACCACCTTGCGCCATAGAGTGAGACTCTGACACTCCCTCCTCCCCACCTAAGATTTGCTTTTCCTGGAGCTGTGCCTTTGCATGTGTGTTTTGGATCAGGTGACCTAACTGTGTAAACAGACCTTTGTTGGCCTTCTCTAGGACTCACATTGACCTTACAGATCAGCTTGAGAATAGCTGGCAGCTCTGCCCTGACCCTCTCCAGTCTGGGGGTGAGCACCACACTGTTGACTTGGTTTCTTTGCTTGCTTTCATCACTATTTCTACATTTTCAGGGTTACATCCTTAATGCTTCCTTAAATTTATACCAAAGTATTTCATTTTCTGTGAGGTAATTTTTAAGGGTATTATGTTTTAAATTATAGTTTCTATAGCCCTTATTAATATTTTTAAAACATTGAATTTGAGTTATAGTTTTAAATAGTACAAAGAAGTCTTTTTCACTTTTCCCCTACAAATTCTTCCTAAGTTTCTCTTTATGTGACCTGTAGAACTTAGAGGCAGTTCTCACCTGTGAGCAGGAAATTGGCAGCACCTCCTGTAGAAAGGCATGGTTATTATCTTAAGCCTGCCCTGAAGCACAGAGCTTGCCATTTTAGTGTATGGCAGACTTGGACTTTCCTATGTGACTACTGGATCAGGGTTTGAAAGTTCTTGGGCAAACACTTCCACTTGATCTCAGCCCACAGGCCGAGCAGCAGCAGAGGGGCACTTGAGTTCTTCGATGACACTGGTCCTTTGCTTATTCTCTTCCTTCTCCACAGATCAGGTTGAGGCATCCACTGACTTAGTGCCTTATAGACAGCTGGGTTTGTTTTCTCCCACCCAATCCTTAGTTTAAAAAATACTGCAAAACTCATGATATTTAAGTGTTAAAATGGTCATCATGCTGGTGTTTGCTTTGTTCTTTCAACTAATATTTACATTTATAGAACCAGGTGCTAAGCTAGGTCTGGATACACAAAAAACTGTGGGATTACAGTACTTTCTGCTGTAATTCAATTTCATCAAACAGAAAATGGTAAGTGAGCAGGTCATCAAAGTCAGGGTGGGCGGTGCTGGGATAGAACCTCATGGGACCCACATGCCCAAGGTGACAGGCAGTGAATGGCTTGTAGAAGCAGCCATTCAGGAGCCTCATACTCCTCCACAAACTGGTTTTCTCAGTTATAGTTTGAAACTGGCTGTGGCGGGAAGACTTGTAAATGCTGTAAAGGATTTTGAGTCTGTTGTTGTCCACCCTCCCTCTGCCCCCATTCTTTCTCTTTTTCTCTTCCATTTCCTTTGTCTTGCCGCATCCCCCGTAGGATGTTTAATTCACCAGAATTCTATGGTACAGCAGGAGCCCATTCGGTCTCAGCGAATCTGTCTTTTGACCAGCTGTTTGTCTGATGATTTAAGCAGTAGCTTTTCACAAATGTAGCTTTTGCCCTTTAGTTATTGAAAGTACAACTGAGCTGAAACCCTCTGTGGGCTCTGTTTTTGTTCCAGAGAGTATAAGAAAGCTAAAATCTACATCCATGTGTATGTTATCAATGAGCCTTGGCTCTTCTCACTGGCCTGGTGTTCTAGTATCAACTCTGTGACCACAGACAACATAGAGCTCCTAAATCAGCTTAGTCACCCTCTCTTCTTCATGGTGAGCTGCTTGTCTAGATCATTCTAAGCCTGGTGTGATTGTGCTCTCCCACTCCCTTGTAGTCCCCTGTCAACCTACTGCAGAATACAGACATCTGTGAGTAATGGAGATGTGCCTTCTCCCTTGCCATCCAAATTCTTCCGGGTTCTTTATTTGTTGAATCTTTACAATGCACTTTACATGCTACAGTGTAATCTCATTGGAGATTATTTTTATTTTCCCCATAGAAAACTGTAGCTCACAGGTGTCTTGGTCCATGTTCTCTTAATGAGAGGTCTGTCTGACTCTAGAGCTTTGCTATTGCAAGCTTAAGCATGTGCAAGCACATTCACACACACACACACACACACACACACACACACACACACACACACACACACACACTAGCCCTATGGCAGCAACAACAGTCATAGGGTATATTATGGGAAGAACGCCAGAGCCCTTTCTCTGCCAAGTGAAGACTGTTTCTTGAATACAATGCTCTTAAATATTCGAGCCAGCACCCTGGTAGGACTTGGTGAACCTGAGCACCTGGTTTACAGCCACTGCTAAATCCAGTTGCTTAGTACCTATGGATAGAGCTGTGGCTAGCCAGTTACTTCAACAGAGCCTGGGTTTCTTGTCTGCCTAGAATGATTTGACTGAGCAGCATGCAACAGAAAACAGGTTATATAAGAGAGTCTCCATGTGCCACTCATGCTAGCCTCAAACTCTTGGCCTCAAGTCGTTCTCCACCTTAGTCTTCCAAGTGGCTGGGACTATAGACACACTCCACCATTCCTACTAGGAAACAGTCTAGGAACTGGAAAGATGGACCCGTTAAGAGTGCTCACTATTCTTCTAAAGCACCTAAGTTCGGTCTCCAGTGCCAACATCAGGCAGCTCACAACTGTCCAGAAGTCAAGTTCCAGGGGATTCAGTGGCTCTCTCTGGATTCTGGAGACACCTGTATGTACACTTGTGGTACAAATAAAATAAATATTTTAAAAGAAAAGCTTAATTTCGCTCCCTTGAAAGTTAAGCATTGGGCAGAAAAGCTTAAGAAAGACTGAAAAGCACCAGTTTCTGTAGCAACAAGAATAACGCTGGGAAGGAGCAATGGAGTAGAGGGGAAAAAATCAAACCAGGGATTAGAAAATCCATGTGAATCTGTGCAGGAGTCAGAGCTCCCAGAGTGCTGGGGGAAGGAGCTGGTCTTGGTAGAGTCTGGAGGAGTGGGTGTGTGAGTCAAGTTACATGTAACTCTACATATACTTCAGCAATTCTGTGAAGAATATTGATTCAGACCAGTGGTGCACAGGTACTAGTTCATAGACAGTTGCATTATGAATGGCTTCCTAGAACTCTATGGAAGTAGCTAGATATTGGAGACCATGTTACAGAAAGAGAGCACAAGATCTCAGATAACCTGGACTGGAGTCCTGGGTCCAGGACAGACTTGGTGTGACTTGTCTGTAATTCCCACAGATGAATGCCTTGAGAGTCAAGGGAGATGGAGAGTGTGGCACCCTGTATGTCTCACATATCCCTTGTATGTGTGCAGGTGACTGTTAGAATAGCTGCAGGCAGGCTCACCTGGCCCCACTTCCTATGGGCCTCAGCCCAAGTAGATGAGCAAGGGAATTCAAACTTTCTGCTATAGAACGATCCACCTTTGGTTGGTTCATGTTTTGCAGACACCAGGATTCTACATGTTCATGTGGCTTTTCTTGGATGTTGCTTCTGCAGTTATCATTGGTTTTGTATTTTGTTATCACTGGTAAGTATGTACTTACAATTCTAAATGAACAATTCCTCTAAATAAAAGTAATAAGTGGGTTCTTATAGAGAATTGAGGAAAAGGTTGTTTTCTTCTGATACTTCCCATAGCAAAGTGGGCTGGAATATCAGCCTCTCATTTCCTTCTGCCTGCAGCTTACTCCCTCACCCCCTGTCTTAGGGTTTCATTACTGCAGAGAGGCACCATGACCAAGGACACTCTTATAAAGGACAACATTTCATTGGGCCTGGCTTACAGTTCCAGAGGGTCAGTCCATTGTCATCATGAAGCATGGTGTCATCCAGGAGACTTGGTGCTGGCGAAGGAGCTGAGAGTTCTAGATCTTTATCTAAAGGCAGCCAGGAAGAGACTCTCTGCACTGGGCAGAGCTTGAGCATGGGACCTCAAAGTCCATCCCCCAACAGTGCTCACTTCCCCCAACAAGGCCACAACTCCCTCTCCAAGAAAGCCACACCTCCTAATAGTTTCACTCCCCATGGGCTAACCATATTCAAACTACCACACACCCTTTTCAAATAAGGACGTCACTGAAGTCCAGTCAGAAATGTACTATGAATTCAGTGTGATCTGTTGAGGAAGGCCTGAGATTGTAGCTGTCCAAACAAGGGCCTCCATCTCCCCTCCTGGGAAGAATGGACAGAACAGGTCCATAGGCCAAGAAGACTGGGGTGTGGCACTGGCTTTGCATTTTAGTTGCTGGGTGACCTTGAGGAAAAAAATATGCTTTCTCTTTCTGGACCATACTCCTCCCCTCCACCCCAAGAGTTCTTTCTTTTCCTTTTTTTCTTTTTCTTTTTTCCTATTGATTATTTTATTTATTTACATTTCAAATGTTGTCTCCTTTCCCCATCTCCCTTCCACAAACCTCCCTCCCATCACTTCCATCACGCTTGCCTCCCCTTCTCTAGCATCTCCCTTTGCTAGCCATACTTCTTTTTATGTCTGCCCAGAAAATGACATTTAAAAATCCTTGCAGGACAAATGCTACAAGGTTTTGGTTTTATTTGTTTTTGTTTTTGTTTTATTTTGTTTTGTTTGGGGGGGATTTTTTTCTGTTTTCTTTTGTTTTCACTATTTCCTGTGTGTGGTTGTTTTGGCTGCATGTGTGTTTATGCACCTCGTAAGTGCCTCATGCCCACAAAAGCCAGGATGGTGCAGATTACCTAAAACTGGAGTTACAGATGGGTTGTGAGCCATCAGGGAGGTGCTGGGAATCAAGGTCCTCCAGAAAAGCAGCCAATGCTCAGAGTTGACTACTAAGTCATCTCTGAATCCCCAGGATTGTGATTTTTAAGATGAGAGAGAGAACTAACAGCCTGGAAGAAGGATGTAAGTTCAGGTATACTGTGGTTCTCTACATCCATCATTCTGACTGGTGACTTACCCTTTAAAGAGAGGAAGCACAGGCCCTCCTCTCAGGTGAGAACCTGGCTGGATAATGCATCTCTTCTGGGCACAGTGCTGTTTAAAAGAGGCCTGTGAGCTGATACATGGTCTGCTTCCTTCCAGGATAAAAGAGCTTAAAAGAGAAAGGTGGCTTGAATCTGCTGCATCTTCAGGTAAGGTCAAAGGCCTTGCTCATTCCTTCTTCTTTGTCCTTCACCATTGCCTGGAGAAGACAGGGCCTGCTCTTCACATCCCTGCTGAAAGCTGAGGGCGTGTGGAGACTGAGGGTTGGGGACCATGGAGAAGCAGAAACATTTAGTCAGTCCCCTTGTCCTTGAGTTCCCATCTGCAAACTCAACCAAGCATCAATGGAAACGGAAGTTATGTTGTTGCTGATATGAATCATGTAGTTAGGCCCTGTAAGGTGTGCTGGCTATGAAATGCATAACAGCTTTATTCTTGTGGTCAGTCCTTATCACTGCAGAACGGTGGTGCTTTCCAAAAAAACAAAAAAATGCTTGCTTACCTGATTTTATCATTGTGTAAATACCACAGAGTACAGTTACTGTACACTTCTCTCTCTGTGTGTCTCTCTGTGTGTCTCTCTGTGTCTCTGTCTCTCTGTGTCTCTGTCTCTGTCTCTCTGTGTCTCTGTCTCTGTCTCTCTGTGTCTCTGTCTCTCTCTGTCTTTGTCTCCGTCTCTCTGTCTCTCTGTGTCTGTCTCCGTGTGTGTGTGTGTGTGTGTGTGTGTGTGTGTGTGTGTGAAAGAGCATTGCTCCTAGGGCCATAAAGCAAATGATATAGTCTAGATATTTGACAATATGAAAGTTAGCTGCCTTGCAAGACCTTTTGTTTTACAGAAACACTTTTTATCTCATAATTTAATTATTTTTATTCATATTACATCCCAATCATAGCCCCCTCCCTCCTCTACTCTCAATCCTGCCCTTACCCTCAGTCTCCCCACATTACCCTCTCCCCTTGGGTACCATCCCAGCCTGGTACATCTAGTCCCAGCAGAACTAAGCACCTCCTTTCCTATTGAGGCCCAATCAGTCAATCAAGGTAGGGGAAGGGGATTCAATGGCAGGCAACAGAGTCAGAGACAGCCCCCACTCCAACTGTTAAGAGACTCACATGAAGACCAAGCTTCACATCTGCTACAAATGTGGGGGGCCTAGGTTCAGCCCCTGTGTACTCTTTGGTTGATGGTTCAGTCTCTGTGAGCCCTGATAGACTCAGGTTAGTTGGCATTCTAGGTCTTCTTGTGGTTTCCTTGACACCTCTAATTTGCTCAATTCTGTCCCCCACTCTTCAAGAAGACTCCCTGAGCTCCTCCTGATGTTTGGCTGTGTGTCTCTGCATTTGTTTTCATTAGCTGCTAAATGAAGCAACTCAGGAGACAGTTATGCTAGGTTCCTGTCTGCAAGCATAGCAGAGTATTAGTGTCAGAGGTTGGTTCTCTCCCTTGGGATAGGTCTCAAGTTGGGGCAGTTATCGTTTGGCTATTCCTTCGGTCTCTGCTCCATCTTTATCCCTGTGCATCTTGTAGGCAGGACAAATTTTGGGTTGAAGGTTTTGTGGGTAGGTTGTTGTCCCCATCCTTCCACTAGAAGTTTTGACTGGCTACAGGACGTGGCCACTTCAGTTTCTATATCCTCTGTTGGTAGGAATCTCAGGTAGAGTGACCCTCATAGTTGCTCCCATCCCAGATCTCCAGCTAGTCTCAGAGATGCCCCCCACTGATTTCTCACTCCAAGCCCACATACCATATGTGTCCCTGTGGTATAGTGGGGCATCTTATTTTTTAATTGGGTTATTTGGTTTGTTGATGTCTAAGTTCTTGAGTTCTAATTTCTTGAGTTTAAAAATCCCTTTTATAAGTAGCACGTGAAAATAACAATAAAATACATAAAAGTCATAATGCAGTCACCTGTTATCATGGTCCTAAATTATAAACTATACCTGTTATGTAACTAGCATCCCTACAAATGTGTACTAGCTACACTGTGCTCTAACTCAAGACGGTAGCAGTGTCACTAAGTAAGAGTTTTCAGTTCTTCTGTGACTTTTTGTGACCAGTATCAGGTGTTCAGTTCATGACAACTGAAACATCATTATGGGGCATATGACTGATTTTCCTAAACAACACAGTGTACCTATCTATACAGCATTTACATCATTTAGTCATTACATATCATCTAAAAATGATGTAACGTATATGGGGAGGTGTGCACAGGTTTACATGACTCTTACAGAGGAGATATGTATATCTGCAGATTTTGTTTTTCTAAGGAATTCCAGAACCAGTCCCTATAGACACCAAGAGACAGAACTATATAGACTAGCATAGGTTCTGGAGAACCTTTGCTGGGTTCAAACTGGCCTTTAACAGCTGAACCATCTCTCCAGCCCTGCCAAGGACCAGCCTTGGGTTGGAGAGGGGTTCTGAGAAAAGGGTTCATGAGAACAGTGAAACAAATGACTCAAAGTCAAATTGTGGGTCTAAGTTGGTGACCTATGTTCTGCACAAGACAACTTTCCAGACTGCTCTCTCTCTCTCTCTCTCTCTCTCTCTCTCTCTCTCTCTGTCTGTGTGTCTGTGTGTGTCTGTGTGTCTGTGTGTGTTCTTCTTAAGACAGCTTTTTAGGTTGCTCTCTGTGTTCAGCTTTCTCCAGACAGCTTTCTCTTGCTATGATAAAAAAAAAAAAAAATCTCTGGATAGCTCATTTCTTGCAGACCAAAAATCCCAGTCTTTTATTTTACATATTAATTAAGTCTTTGCGCAGGTTCCTTTTGATTATCCCATGAGTCAGCATCCCATGATGCTAATTCACCAGCCCCCTAATTCTTAGGAAGAGACAGCAAGCACAAGCACTGACACTAGGATATTTGGGTGAGACCCTTCACTGAAATTCACATTCCAGCCATTCCTGGACCTTAATTTGCTCAGTTCCAGGCTGACCTTGAACTCAGGAATCTGTCTGTCTTTGAAAGCATAAACAGAAATCATAGCTGAGTGGGATCTCCCGCAATCACCATTCCCTAAATGTCTTATCTCCTTCCTTAGTGTGTTTCTGATGAGTTGGCTCACAGCACAGCTGCTTTTGTTCTTTTAGATTCATGAAGCCCATCATATAATTCATATTACATCCTTATATTTTGCATAGTTGAGAAAAATATATAACTCATGTTTTCTTTTTTTTCCAATTTTTATTAGATATTTTCTTCATTTACATTTCAAGTGTTATCCAGAAAGTTCCCTATACCCTCCCCCCTCCCAGCCCTGCACCCCTACCCACCCGCTCCCACATCTTGGCCCTGGCGTTCCCCTGTACTGGGGCATATAAAGTCTGCATGACCAAGGGGCCTCTCTTCCCAATGATGGCCAACTAGGCCATCTTCTTCTATATATGCAGCTAGAGACATGAGCTCAGGGGATACTAGTTAGTTCATGTTATTCTTCTACCTATAGGGTTGAAGACCCCTTCAGCTCCTTGGGTACTTTCTCTAGCTCCTTCCTTGGGAGTCCTGTGTTCCATCTAATAGCTGACTGTGAGCATCCACTTACGTGTTTGCCAGGCACTGGTATAGTCTCCCACGAGACAGCTATATCAGGGTCCTTTCAGCACTATCTTGCTGGCATATGCTATAGTTTCTATGTTTGGTGGCTGATTGTGGGATGGATCCCTGGCAGCCGCAGTCATTGGGTCCATCCTTTGGATTCAGCTTCACACATGATCTCTGTAACTCCTTCAATATGTGATTTGTTTTTAATTCTAGGAAGGGGTGACGTGTCCACATTTTGATCTTTCTTCTTCTTGATAACTCATGTTTTCAGAGTTCTTTCCCACAGTCTTAAGGGCTGTCCTGAAGGTCCTAATGCTGAAACAATTGCAAACACTTTTGCCTCCTGGACTCAATGCTGTCTGTGATTATAATGGAGTCATTAACATTAACAGGGAGGACCTTACTCAGAGGAATGTGGTAATATGAACATTATTATACAAAAAAGTCTTGTGCTAGCAGCAGCCATGGACATTCATGGAGGCCTCTGCCCTGTTGGCCCTGTTCTAGGGTCAGGAACCATGCCAATCCACCCCTAGCAAGGCCAGGCCAAGCCCAGCAATCTTTCACCACAGACTGTAGATGTCTAAGCACATATCCCTGGGAGATTTCTAGAACAGATGTTTGCTCATGTGTTACATTATTTGGTACCTACTTTGTGCCAGGGAAAACCAAAAGCAGTTAAAGGGAATTGAAATTTTTCATGGTAGGTGTCCTGTTCAGCCAGTGAGGACTCAAGCAAAAGCTGCAAGTGCTATCATTGAACCAGGCATCTGGGTCAGGGCAGAGTATCTCCCATGCCTGTGAGGCCAGAAAGTGATTTATTGGGTTTCAGTTGTGGGTGATGTATGTTAGAGAGTGCATAAAGAACACTTTGTAGGGCCTGAAATGCTAGGCTGCAGTCTAGCCTCTGATGCCAACAATGGCTAGGAAAGGATAGTAATAGGTCTCAAGAAATTCCTTTTCCCCAGCATCTGGTATTTAGACAAAAGCCAGCATTCCCTCAGGGATTTAAGAAGATAGTGCCTACTTGTTGAAAGGAGTTATTTTCCTTATATCTGGCAAAAGGACATATAACTCTTCAATCAATCTCTGCTTGCTGTACCTATTAGCATATTGAGGTCTATGCTCTTGTTGGTTTCTCCCTCATATCTATAATAAACCTTCTCTTCAATCATTCCTAGGAGCAATCGTGTCCTAATCACCCCCCTTCAGATAGAAAATGTTTATTCAGAAAAAAAATTTCAAGAAAAAGCTAGTTAAGCTAAGGTGGATAAAGTTTTGTTGTGACAAGAATTTCCATCTGGGCATCCCCAAGTGGAATGGTAAACTTGACAGAGAGAAAATGTTCCAAATCACAGAGGAAAGGCATCCCTTGTCCTTGTGATTGGAGCCCACTGGGGGCAAGAGGAAGCTTCCTGGCACATTAGTGTGGCTTTTGTAGTTAAAGTAGACAAAGCAGGGAACTCTGTAGCGGCACTTATCCATTATAGAAGGAGCGAGGAGAGGAGGAGACAGGCAGACGTTCACCTGGGTGTAGCAGGCCAGAGGTGTAGCAGGCTTCAGGAGCCAGAGAAACATGTAGGTGCCTATGTGGAGGGCATAGCAAGCCAGACCCGAGAGCTATGAGAGATAAATGGTTGGAGCAAGCAGAGGGAAGCAGCAGTGGAAGGACCAGACTCTAGAACTTGGAATCAAACTCTGTGGGTGGCAGTAGCCAAGCAAGGGGGAAAGTAACCTATATATACCATAGGAGAGTCAGATCAGCAGCTTGGGTCAGAGTAGCCCAGTTCCTTGGGAGGGAACTCACTTATGACACTCCTGGGATTTGGCAGCAGATGAATGAAAAAGAAGAAGAGGATGAGGAGAAAGAAGAGGAGAAGGAGGAGAAAGAAAAGATAATAATAATAGGACATGACTGGTTCTGGGTTTCAGCACCAGGTGAAAGAAAGAAAGAAAGAAAGAAAGAAAGAAAGAAAGAAAGAAAGAAAGAAAGAAAGAAAGAAAGAAAGAAAGAAAGAAAGAAAGAGGAAGGGTAAGACTGCTCCTAGGTATGGTGGGAGAAGGGGTTTATTGTAGCTAAAAGGAAGAGCGTAGCCAGGGGAAGAGACATCTGGAAGAGTCCAGAGTGAACCTGAACCTGACTCTGACCCAGGCTATGAGAAGTGAGAGGGAAGAGGGGAAAGCCAGACTAAGAGACCAGGAAGGCAGTGGGTAGACAAAACGAACCCAAAGGACTTGCATAGCAAAAATGGCAGGATTATATAAGGAAAGGCAGCTGGGAGAAGGGCAGCCTAGCTTCTGGGCTGAAGAAATTTAGAGTAAGGGACAGGATATGCCAGCCAGGAGGGCCCTGAAACAGGTAGGGCCTGAGAGATGCTGGGAAAACCTGGTGGCCAGGCCCACTTTGATGTGTTAAGTAGGCACCTTAGTCATTTTTCCCAGGTTTGAGACTTCTCTGTACTTAGGAGGTTAAATAGACCCAGCAAGGTGGAAGGAGGTTAGTGTTTAGTTCTCAGAGAGCTTAGTAAGTTGTGATAGTTAATTCTTCTTGTCAGCTTGACTGGATTTAAAAATCACCTAGGAAGTACACTCTAGGGTGGGCCAATCAGGGTGTGCCTATGAGAACAGTTCTGGACAGGTTTAGTCGAGGAGGAAAACCTACCCCTAAACATGGGCTAGGTGTCGAGATGGAACAGAGGAAAGGGGCAGGAAAGCCTAGTGGCTGCCAGCACCCATCCCACTCTTCTTCCTTAACTTGGTCTTGGTGTGACCATCTGCCTCATACCCTCTTAGCCATGTCTTCCCAGTTATGATGACTGTGAAGTGGAAATTTTTGTTTTCTTTGGAGACTCAGTTGTGTCATGTGATATTTTTCTGGAAACTGTATTATGAGAGGATGCTTTTGCTGAAGCAGACAAGTGGGAAGATATTTTGTTGAGAACAGACACGTGGTGTTTTTCTGGAAACAGCCTGGAAAAAAGGCATACAATGTTTTGCTAGAGTGGAGGCTTGAGAGAACACGAGATTTGGAAAGGGTATAAATATAACCCAACAGACAGTGGATGGCTTTTTATGGTATTGGTTTGCCTTGTCATTCTTTTCTGGTCATTGTTGGGGTTTGCTGACACTGGTCTTCACTGACAACACCTTGTGGTATTGGTTCACCTTGCCACTCTTTGCTGATCATCATTTGTTGTGACTTCATAGAGAGAAATGTCACCAAAGAACTGCTGGTGATGTTCCAGCAGCTTCTTGCTACTTCTGCAGACTCGGGTTGATTGGCAGAGCCTCAAAGTTTTTTCTGGATCAAACTGCAATTGCTGATTAGTGAATGGTGATTGTGATGGATTGAGCTAAAGCTGATAGTTTGAATGAACCAGACTTCTGATATCCTGACAAAGCAGATTGGATTCACTTCAAAGAACTATTTCTAAATAGGTGCACATCCTCCTTTGCCCTATTAATCTTTCCTTACCGCTACCCCTGGTGGGTGGTGGGCTAGAAGGGAGGTTAAAGCATTTAAGAACACTAATTAAAGTAAGATTTTGAAAAACATAAGTCTACAGACTGTCTCCTGCAAACTATGAGTCAAACCAAACTCTTTCTTCCTTGACATCTTCTGGCCAGACATTTCAACTATTAAAAACAGCAACTACTTTAGATTTATTTTCTACTCACCTTATTTTCTTATCAGGATTTCAGTGTAATGAGTACAAGGGAAAATGATTAATTTTTCTAAGGCATTGTCACAACCTCTGTTACCTAAATTTACACAGTTCTTAAAATAGTTCATAATTTTCTGTTACAGTAACTAAAATTTCCTAATACAAGAAGAAAGTAAATGCAATAAAAGACCATTTTGGAACTCCAAGAAATAGCTAAAAGGCATATAGGACCAAATTTAGAGTCAGAGAAGGGACTGAGACTGGACAGAAACAGGACACTGGCAAAAACCATAATCCAGATCACAATGGGCTGAGGAACTAAACAGTGCCCAGGCTTCTTGGGCAGGAGCTCACTGTGTAACCCAATGAGCCTCCAGCTCCTGCTTCCCCTAACTCTGCCTTCATGAATGTGAGCCACAGGGTGCCACGTCTTACACATCTTACAACTGGTCACTTGAATGATGCCATGTCTGCCCTCAGAGGACATCTGTTAACTCAGTCTTGAGTTTCATAAAATTTCTTAAGAAAACTCTTCAGTTTTTTGGTCCTCTGAGACACGCCTATTT